>JAQBSW010000673.1:0-178539 GCA_029291075.1 Eudiplozoon nipponicum
TGCACTTTCCTACCCGAGGGAACAGCCAAATTGATTGTGTTTTCTCCAACAAAGATGTAACCAATGTCCATTCTCCGGAGATCTTCTCTAATCTCGATCACTGCCAGGTGTCATTCTTTATTCATCTGCTATCCTGGAGAGAGCATTCAATCGTTCAGGCGATTCACCGCACTCCGACATATCGATGAGCACATTCAACAGGTAATCAACTAACGAGCGCTCAACATCGAGAGACACAATTAGTTCCTTCTTAACCCATAACACTGAAATTCTGACTCTCCACAAGTTCAATCGAGTCGACTTTATCCTAGTCAATATTATCCAACAAGAAATCAATATCCACGACAGAGAACTCCATCGGTCGACTTCTGCAGCTGGTCTGCCCTTGACTTCTAGTCGATCCCATCTAGTCAAATTGTATCTCTGTCCTGCACAAGAAAAATGCGGTCAAATCCACAATCAGAGATTCAATTTGACTAGGTGGGATCCACTAGAAGTCGACCGATGGAGTTCTTTGTCGTAGTCAAATCTACAATCAAGAAGTTGAAGAAAGCGCTTCTCTTTCTCAACTTCTACTTTCCCTCCTAGTTTATCTGCCGACTTGTGCCTAGCTAGATCTGATCTATAACTATCTTGAAAATTTGAAGCCTGTTAATAGATGCTTCCATTAAAACGAAACCGTACGTCTTTCGTGTATAATAAGATAAGCATGCTTAGAGTGTGACCTGGCACCGCCGATCGTAATATGTGTTCTAACGCTTGAATTTTGTTTACAAACTAAAACGAATCGGCAACCGAATAATTTGGTAATCCGTAAATTGAAATTACCCAATCTGCGTTTTGACTAACGCAGATTTCATTGTTTCAGTAATTTTCTTTTTGACAAAATATTTCGGCTACACGCCATAGCAACTCTTCAATCCAATCTAACCACACTCCCATTATATTTAATAAAATCTATCTCTTTTCCAAAGCCACAAGTGTATTCAACGATCTTCCCGCGGAAATAAAGCTCCTATCCCAGCACGAGTTAAAAAAGGCGGATCACAATCACCTCTTATGCAAGACGTTCAATTGGAAGCGCATTTGGTTCCTTTTTCACCCATAACACTTATTTTTATCCGTAGGCTATTATCTCGTTTCGGAGCGTGAAGGCTCTTTTGGCTAGCCTCCAATTTCAACTACTCGCCTCTGATTCTAAATTTCAATTCTGGACTCCCCGATGCCATTTCTATTCTCATTTTGATTCGACCGCATCCAAATATTGAGTACTTTGACACAATTTGCTCTACTAAATCTCCTTTTTTAGCAAACGACCACCGTTGAGACGAAGAACGCACCAAGGGCTGGCATTCATTCAACAGAAAGTCCTCGCAGAAGCGCCCGTATTATGAAAAGACAATGAGCACAATGATGGAAGCGGACTCCTTACTCAGATTGGAATATGAAACAAGGTGGCAAATTTTGATATTACTGGAAGAATCTTTGGCCTGGCATCTCATAGGCTTTCCTGTAGTTATGACCAAACGGCCTCCACAATATTAAAGTAAAACCTTGCAAAGTACCAGCTCGACATGTTGAAGAATCTACAATATACCGAAGAATGATGACTTCGTGGGTTTAAAAAAAGTAGATTTAGTTTCTGTTACCGGAAGGAAAGTGAGCACAAAAAAGGCACCATTGTTCTTAGTTGAGGTGATACAGTAATATTTATTGCGTTAAATACACAAAGCATTCATCGACCTGTATAGTAGACGTATTTATCGTATAATTTATTTTTCGACAGAAGCTTTTTCATCGCTATCCGCATCCTATCCTTCGAAAGAGTTGAACAGTGGAGGCGACACAATGGGTCTACATAAACTTCATGAGCGATTGGTAAGCATAACGCAGTAATTTCGTACAGGACAACCAAAAACTTTAATATTCGCTCAAAAATCAAAAACGCAAACAAATTAAAAAAGGTTTATTAAAACAACTAAAAATCACAGCCAAAGTAAAACATGTTTCGTATCATTGCGAATAATGCTCTTGAATTCCTCTCAGTAATCGGACAGTCCGGCCAAAGACACAGGTGTTTGTTTATTAATGAATGTAAAAATATTGTTTATTTATGCAAATAGGTGCGTAGCGCGTTTCTGTAGGCCTGACTGGCCGATTACAAAAGAAGCGGGTTCATGAGCATAAAGAAAATCTGTTATAAATAATTTTGAAGTTGAAATCCGCCAGAAAATTGTTTAGTTGCTAAATCAAGACACGCACAACGAAATAGGAATGGCACCAATGAATATGGAACAGAAGTGCAGCCTTTGAAAGACGCATGGGGAACATCGCTTGGGCAGCCAGGATGAATCATGTGCTTGAAATTGCAGATCGTGCTATCCGATAGGCAAATAGTGTTGCCATAAGATCGGCACTGATCAGCATGACAAAAACAGCGTTCCAGCCGTAGGGCACTAAGAGACCCGTCAAAAATGGACCAAACGCGGCACCTGGCAGAAGTCCGGATAACAATGAAGTAGAAAAAGAAAACAAAATTACTTGTTTGCTATAGAAAAGTACGAATAAACATCAAGCCTGAACGAATTAGAACCTACATTTAAAAACAGCTCTGACCTGTGCGAATAGAAATTGACATTTTAGTTTCAATTGAATGAATGATACACGTGCCGCTAATTATATGTTACAATTATTTAGTGAATCGTCAGGTTTTCGTTTAAATATATAAATTTTTATTGCAATACCACTTCCTCATCTACCGTGGTGTTTGTTCAGTAATGACAGATTTGGGATGTTTCGCACACTACACACAATTTTCAATCCCATAATAACTAATGTTTCACGATTAGAGCATCAGATTCCGAAGCAGATGTGCCCAAGTTCGAGCCCTGTCTGCGGCAAATTCTGGCCAGTACGTGATGAGTTCTAAACAAGGACGAAACCGGTCTACTGGATGAATTACCTTTGCTACACAAGTTCGAGCCCTGTCTGCGGCAAATTCTGGCCAGTACGTGATGAGTTCTAAACAAGGACGAAGCCGGTCTACTGGATGAATTACCTTTGCTACACAATAAAATTCGCAACCTTGATTATAGTAAATATCTAGTGAGTCGTCAGTATTTGTTATCAAATCACTGTTTACACATGCTGACCCATTATGCACATGCATTTGTCAGTATAAACTAGGCTTTGTATAGTGTAGCAAAGTAAGACTTCCGAAAGAGGAAGTCGAAATACCTGGACTAATCAGATGGACAATGAATGCAAACACCTTGTGGCGCCCAACGAGTAATAGATAATTAATACATAGACTAACCTGCATACAAATAAATGGATAAACGAATCTCATTTCGATTGTCAGTTTGAGTGAGCGTTAAAAATGTAATAATGAAGATTGCTTCTATGTTTACAGATTATACTTTTGTAGCGTGACTAAAGCCTACCTAAAGAACCAAGTCCGTCTATTATTGCGGTGACTGTGGCCATACAACGTGCACCTTTCTCCCGAAGGTCTGGTTGACTTCCAAGGTCTGCTGAAACTGCAGTGGTAATCAGGGCATTTGGGCCGACCACTAGAACTCCACAGATGATCAGCATGACTAGAACAAATAAGAATACGCTAATAAAAGAATAAGTGTGAAAATTATCTTTTAATAATATTTATTCGGTTTAACTATGCCCAGTTATTCACATATGGCTGAGAAAAAACGAGATTATGCTAGACTTCTCGATAAGCTAGAAAAGTGGCTGGACGCACGAACAGGTTTATACATCGTCGCAAAAATTGTAACTCTAACATGCGGATACCATTCGCTGTCATTTGGTATTGTAGACAGACTGCTTAATGCAATGAAGCACATAGCAGTTTGGTGTTGCACGCACATTTATCACTAAACATGTTCTGTCCTGTAAGAAATTACAACATGTCAACAAAACGATTTTCCTTATTGATTAATCTTAACTAATTGAATAGTAACATAGCTATTCATAACGGCGCAACTTTTTTTTAGATAAGGACAGGGTGAAATTTTAATTAGACGTTGCCTCAATGGTTTTAGCACACTATGGGTATAAAAGAGGAACTACAGTTGTGAATGTCCAACACTCCCAAACAAAATTTATAAGCTTCTAAGACACTAAATTGTTAAACAAATTAACTTGAGTCCGTGTTTTTTAGTCAAAAAGCAAATCGGGTAATCCTTTACCTTACATTTAAAAGGTTAAATTTCATACCGAAAGGTCGCCTGAGTAGAATCTCGAATATCGTTTGCATTGGTATATCGACTAATCTTCCGCATGGGCGAACTTTTAACAGCAAGTCAGGATCAATTAATCTCCCGACCGAAACATCTTCGAGACCTACAATAAATTTGTCTACCTAGAATCCCTGATGAATCTCCCGTCTATTTCAATAAGCAACAAGTTTAAAGCCTTCAAGACTTACACAACGAGAGTCCAGAGTTCGAATCTTCGATGCTTTGAAAGACGAAGAGCTGTGCAAAAAATCAAACAAAACAGAATGTCAGGCATCAGAAACTGTTTATTATGCAAATAATGTTAACGTTCGGATGGTGAGAACAATACTCATATTGTTCTGACGTGTGCGGACACGTCTAGGCTGAACGAAAATGTTCAAAAGATTAAAACACAGTAGTAGAGAAGGTTGTACTGTCTAATTGTCACGGAGCCGATACTACGGAATGTGTGTTGCCTGGTGTTCTGTCCAAATGAATTCATTTTACACCGCGTCGTTGTTAATGCCAAATTCGTTAAAGTACGTGCCAACTGTTCTCAATTCCATAAGATTCCATTACAGGCAAAGCCCACCCAGATATAAAATTCACATTAGAAGCAGATAAAACAAGCTTGTTTTTCACGACACCCTACTCATCCAAGAACAACGGTAGCTTCAAAAGATTGATCATTGGCTGGAAGCGTTCAGTGGAATATTTGAGTCTATTCTAGGGAGAGATTTATGCATCCCGGGGAATTGTAGGCATGTTTGGGAAGCTTAAGATAACTTCCCCCTTTTGCTCCAAGTCTCTTATTGTTTACAATTTCAAATTAATTTGTAGCAATAGAATTTTTCTGCCTGCCAAAAATAGGTACAAAAAACCCACAAAAACGCAAGTCTCGTTCACGTTATAATTGTTCTCCACACACTCATGTATATCCCTTTCGTTGTCATCAGCTGCATGCGCTTCCACCACCATCATCGTGTTCCTCTTTCTTCTCGTAGTCCTAGACGTATATTGGCCTTAAACTTACTAATTGCTAATATATAATAGATGAATGCACATGTCAAATTTAAGCATCAAAGGGTAATCAGCATACCGCGGGAGCTGCTACGGCTAGCATGACCGCACATGTTGTGGCTCGTAAATACACAATACCTTCGCCTGTCATTTGACTCCGAGGCGCGGGCTTCTTCATCGAGACGACGGTCTCACGAAGATGGTTCCGGTGACAACATTGCTCGACAGGTGTAGACAGCTGTCAGTAAAAAGCAAAAAAAGCAAAGATGCACACCCGCGCACACGCAACACGACCTCGAAGAGAGCAAATGTAATTAGCCCTAATTAAAACAAATATTATTACGTATAGGTTACTGCAAACCGTGTGGTGGCATGTGTGTCTGTGCTATGAAGTCGCCCACATTTGTGGGCGTTTAAACCAACTCACTAGATATATATATATATATATATATATATTCATTGTACCCTTTTTATGTGCAAAAACAAAAAGAAATTTTATCAGATATAAGAAAATTTTCTTTCGCATGGTCTTCTCAAATATCTACTCATGAACATATCTTTATATATAAATTGGAAAGCAAAACAAGATAGAAATATGTGAACAAAGCGAGTGTGAAAAATAGAAACCAATCAAATTGCGTGCGTCACATCCAGTTCAAGCTCAATGCTTGTACGTGCTTCTTCTGCTTACATAAATCCGGCTGCAATTTGTTTATCCATAAGGCTTCGTATGTGGCTAGCTCCCTTTTGTTTCTGCATTTAGTAATTACTTTGAATGCTACGTCTGGAGAACATACGTGCGTTGTTTCGATGATGTGTTGTGCAATAGCAGACGTGTATTCACCATTTGATTTAAAACAGGCGTTCAAGTTGCAATGTTCTCTCATTCGAGTAATTAACCGTCTGGTCGATCGGCCTACGTAAGTTGATCGACAACTTGCGCATGTATATTGGTAAATAATATTTGATATCGACATTAACGGCTGTTTCTCTTTGATTGCTGGTAAAGGCAAGTGTGTTACCCTAAATAACACTCGTAGTTTGGCTGCATTAAATGTGCGTGTCAATGCTGCTTCAACTTTCTTTTGTGCCATTCGGGAAACTGCATCCCCCTTAAATGGGATGTTTAGGTAGACGGTTTTCTTTTCTGGCCCATAGTACGTCTGTTTCTGGTTAACTCCCCTTTTAATAATTGATTCAATTAATTGTCTGGGATAGCCATTAGACATTAAATCGTTAATTGTCTTATTATATTCATTTTCTTTAGAATCTTGACTAACCAACCTGTCAATTCTTGAGAAGCAACCACGAACTGTTGATAATTTATATTGAAATGGCACAAAACTGCTGTAATGCAAATACTGTGCAGACCATGTTGGTTTATGGTAAATTGTTCTGTTTAATTTACCATTAGTTTCTTTCTTTAACAGTACATCAAGGAAAGGCAGACAGTCATCTTTCTCGTGCTCTGACGTGAAACCGATATTCTTATGTGCTTTGTTGAAACTTTGAAGCAATGTTCGTGATTGCGACCTGTTTTTAAGTACAAGAAATATATCATCCACGTACCGTATATATTGAGCACATTTACTTATGTCACTCTTTAATGATGTATTTTCTAGGTGCCCTAGAAAAATCTCAGCCAACACTGGAGATAAGGGGCTTCCCATTGCGACACCATCAGTCTGTTTGTAGATGTTTCCATTAAAACGAAATCGTACGTCTTTCGTGCATAATAAGATAAGCTTGCGTAGAGTTTGACCTGGCACCGGCGATGGTAATATATCGTGTTCTACCGCTTTGACTATAATGTCAATGGTTTCATCAATTGGAACATTTGTAAACAAAGACGTAACATCAAAAGATACCATAATCTTGTTTTTAACATTTATATCTTGAATTTTGTTTACAAACTCAAACGAATCGGCAACCGAATAATTACCTAGTAGTTTACGTAATGGTTCAAGTAAACGAACTAGCCATTTAGCTAGTGCATGAAACGGAGAATTTACCATTGATAAAATTGGCCTCATAGGACAACCTCTTTTGTGTGTTTTTGGTAATCCGTACATTATTGGTGTAGATGATCCAACTGGCTTGAGCTTCTGTGCAGTGGCCTCATCAATAAATCCGGCATCTGTCAAAATCTTAATTTCATTAATTACTTTGCGCTCCACCTTGTCTATTTCATCTGATTTATCGTCTAGACGTGTGAATTTTGTATTGTCATTTAACACGTTTTCCATCTTTTGTACGTATTCAGATTTGTCCATTATAACTGCGCTCTTTCCTTTATCAGCGCGTAGTATTTTGATGTCTGCATTTCTGCTGATATTTCTAAGTGCATTTAGATGCTGCTGTGTCAACGCATGCTGCTCTGCACATTTAGACGATTTCAAGTGTGAAGCCTGATCAACTAGTGTAGCCTTGAACCAATTTTTATAATCAATACTGGTAGGCTCCAAGTCAGCTGTTTGTTCAAATAACAATTCAAATGCTGCCTCAAAATCAACATTGCATTTATTAGAAGGATGTATTCCATAATTTCGGCCCATCGATAGTGCCTCCATTGTTAGCTGATCGATTGGCACTTTTGATAAGTTAAGCACACGCTTATCAAGATCGGTCGGTATTAAATCACACAAAACTCCAGGTTTTACATCTTTTTCCAATTTGTTCAAAATTCTTGCTTTATCTTTCTTCATAACTGTCGGCAAAAACATCAAAAATTTCATTCTTGCAAAAAGACTTAGTTCATCTAATACACAAGATACACACCCAATTCTTGCCTGTAGCACTGCTTCATCTTCCTTCAACTGCTCAATTTTAGAATACGTCAACCTTGTAAGATTTCTTCGGTTGACTCGTAGTTTTGATTTTCGTAAACTGCGTACCAAAACACCTGGGAACCGTAATTGTTTAATACACTGATAATAATGTTTTAACCACAATTGCGTTCTTTGCGCTCTACACTTTAACGTCACTAGTTCATCTAGTTTTCTGAAAGATTCTTTTGAAATGCGAGCTTTAATAAAATTCATTGTACCCTTTTTATGTGCAAAAACAAAAAGAAATTTTATCAGATATAAGAAAATTTTCTTTCGCATGGTCTTCTCAAATATCTACTCATGAACATATCTTTATATATAAATTGGAAAGCAAAACAAGATAGAAATACGTGAACAAAGCGAGTGTGAAAAATAGAAACCAATCAAATTGCGTGCGTCACATCCAGTTCAAACTCAATGCTTGTACGTGCTTCTTCTGCTTACATAAATCCGGCTGCAATTTGTTTATCCATAAGGCTTCGTATGTGGCTAGCTCCCTTTGTTTCTGCATTTAGTAATTACTTTGAATGCTACGTCTTGATTACAAACGTTCCAATTGATGAAACCATTGACATTATAGTCAAAGCGGTAGAACACGATATATTACCATCGCCGGTGCCAGGTCAAACTCTACGCAAGCTTATCTTATTATGCACGAAAGACGTACGATTTCGTTTTAATGGAAACATCTACAAACAGACTGATGGTGTCGCAATGGGAAGCCCCTTATCTCCAGTGTTGGCTGAGATTTTTCTAGGGCACCTAGAAAATACATCATTAAAGAGTGACATAAGTAAATGTGCTCAATATATACGGTACGTGGATGATATATTTCTTGTACTTAAAAACAGGTCGCAATCACGAACATTGCTTCAAAGTTTCAACAAAGCACATAAGAATATCGGTTTCACGTCAGAGCACGAGAAAGATGACTGTCTGCCTTTCCTAGATGTACTATTAAAGAAAGAAACTAATGGTAAATTAAACAGAACAATTTACCATAAACCAACATGGTCTGCACAGTATTTGCATTACAGCAGTTTTGTGCCATTTCAATATAAATTATCAACAGTTCGTGGTTGCTTCTCAAGAATTGACAGGTTGGTTAGTCAAGATTCTAAAGAAAATGAATATAATAAGGCAATTAACGATTTAATGTCTAATGGCTATCCCAGACAATTAATTGAATCAATTATTAAAAGGGGAGTTAACCAGAAACAGACGTACTATGGGCCAGAAAAGAAAACCGTCTACCTAAACATCCCATTTAAGGGGGATGCAGTTTCCCGAATGGCACAAAAGAAAGTTGAAGCAGCATTGACACGCACATTTAATGCAGCCAAACTACGAGTGTTATTTAGGGTAACACACTTGCCTTTACCAGCAATCAAAGAGAAACAGCCGTTAATGTCGATATCAAATATTATTTACCAATATACATGCGCAAGTTGTCGATCAACTTACGTAGGCCGATCGACCAGACGGTTAATTACTCGAATGAGAGAACATTGCAACTTGAACGCCTGTTTTAAATCAAATGGTGAATACACGTCTGCTATTGCGCAACACATCATCGAAACAACGCACGTATGTTCTCCAGACGTAGCATTCAAAGTAATTACTAAATGCAGAAACAAAAGGGAGCTAGCCACATACGAAGCCTTATGGATAAACAAATTGCAGCCGGATTTATGTAAGCAGAAGAAGCACGTACAAGCATTGAGTTTGAACTGGATGTGACGCACGCAATTTGATTGGTTTCTATTTTTCACACTCGCTTTGTTCACGTATTTCTATCTTGTTTTGCTTTCCAATTTATATATAAAGATATGTTCATGAGTAGATATTTGAGAAGACCATGCGAAAGAAAATTTTCTTATATCTGATAAAATTTCTTTTTGTTTTTGCACATAAAAAGGGTACAATGAATTTTATTAAAGCTCGCATTTCAAAAGAATATATATATATATATATATATATATATATATATATATATATATATATATATATATATTTGTGGGCGTTTAAACCAACTCACGATATATATATATATATATATATATATATATATATATATATACCAAACTTTAAAGCGTAACTACACCAAGGTTACTAAGTCGGTACAAGCTAACAACACTGGTTTTCGAAACTGGCATATTCACACCAAAGTTAGTAGGATTTACCAGTCAGCACGATGATCTAATTAGAACACAACTAGTCAGATACAAATCGTCATGTATATGCACAAAATCTCCGTCCATATATTTATAGGTATATGCCTTTATTTAGCAATGTAGCACAGTTCAAGATCATTCTAAGTTTCAGCAAATCCAGTTGTTACTCGACAGGCGTGAAAGTAATCAAAGAAATAAACAATGCGCTGAAATAACGAACGCGTTTTGGATGAGAGCGTGAGAAGGCAGAAGAGAAAGAGACAATCAATGCGATGGCGAGAAGGCTACATGCCGAAACGGTTAATCACAGCCTAAGTGCGTAACTAATAGCAGTGTTCTATTTAAACTTTATTTCACTCTATAGTTATGCAATCTGAAATTTTATATTGGGCCTAGCCTTTTTTCAACTGTGTATGCACAAGTATATTTGCGTGCTATTGTATGTTCACCACTTTTTCTTTTCTTAGAAAAGTTATTGCTATTATTGATGATTACAGTTTGACGGCAGAGCCATTTATAAACTTTTGCTTCACTTTCTAATAACCATGGTTGCCGTGCAATACTCACTGCTCTACTCAGGAAGACCTGGTCGATGATATTCCAATTCAACAAACAGGCAAAGAGAGAACTAATTCGTAATAGCCGAATACAATTTTTATAAAAATTATATTTCAAACCAGGCTAATTTATCAAAATACAATATGATTGGTATAGTTAATCAGTTTCGAAAAGAACCCATAACAGAGCGGCATATGAAAACTGAACGCCACATGTACTTTGAATGCATAACTAAAAGGTTACACTTGAGTGATCGTCAAACTTCAGGATAAAGATTGATAAAATTCTTAAAATCAATAGAAGTCAAACTTATTCATGCATCACATATTAAAATGTTTAAATCAAAAGTTAAGCACGCATACAAATTTAGCAAACGTTCACTAGACGTTGAATAAATGTAAAAACGCAACATACCTATACGAGACAGCACTTTGAGGGTGCGTGACAACACTTTGAAGAAAGTCTAGCGAAAATCACTAATTGTGCGAGTAATAATAACTTCGTAAAACTACCGGCAGTCACACGTGCAGACGCGTTACGAACTGCCACGTTCATCGTCAGAGCACGGCGGCAAACTGACTAGCAAGGATCACACCGCAACGCCTACACAAGGAAATAAAAATTAGATAAGCGGCTCTCACCAACAAAAGTCTCGCTTACACCGTGCTTGACTGGAAGTTTCGATTGCACAATTCTTATGAATCTTTAGCAGCATTCGTCACACATTTAAGTTATAACATCTAGCAAAAATTAATTGCGCGAGTGGTGATATTATGCCAGCAAGGCTACTGCCAGGCACACGTATTAAAGCATATCACGTACATCACGACGATAAGGATGAAACTACAATGCATATGTTGTACGGCTGTTTAAATACAATACATTATGCTAGAAAATTTGATTTCAACAAACATACACCTAAAAATATACATGTATGCTCACATGTATTTATTTAGCCATCAAAACACACATCAATTATTCAACACACAAATCTATTGAAAAGTTCAAAGTCTGGCATCCATAACGGATTTTTCGTTCAAGTTTTCCTCCAGCTAATATATATATATATATATATATATATATATATATATATATATATAAATTGAAAGACATGAGTTACCTCCAGTTCAAGCTCAATGCCTGAACATGATTCTTGTGTTTGAATAAATCGGGCTGCAATTTGTTCATCCATAAAGATTCTAATGCATTGAATTAAGCAATTAATTTAAATGCTACGTCTGGAGAACATACGCGTGAGGTATCACCGATGTGTTGCGAGTAATTAACGTCTGGTTGATCAGCCTACGTAGAATTTGCATTCTCCATAAATGGGACAAGGAAAATATAATCCACGCACCGCATATATTGAGCACATTTACCTTTCACTCTTTAATGAAGCGTTCTCTAGATGCCCTAGAATAAACTCAGCGTAGAGTGGGATTTGGCACTGGCGATGGTAATATGTCGTGTTCTACCACTTTGACTATAATGTCCATGGTTTCACCAAATGTAACATTCGTAAACAAATAATAGTTTACGTAATGGTTCAAGTATACTAACTAAACATTTAGCCAGTGCATGAAACAGAGAATTGACTATTGATAAAATTGGCCTCATAGTACAACCGTAATCCGTCCATCTGTCAAGATCTTAATTTCATTTATTACTTTGCGCTCCACTTTGTCTATTTGGCCGAAACAAAAACGTCTATGGATGTTATTAGGTTTTGGTAACCTGTTTCTCTTTTTTAGAAACAAATAGAGCTACATGGATCTATTTGAGTAACAGGTGTTCAGATATAGTTGTAATTCTCAATTTCGGTGAACTATAGCATACATTGATATCCATCATGTTAGTACCATGTACCTTTTCGGTACTATAATGTTGGTATCAGTTACTGATTCACTACCGCAGATTTACACATTCGTCTAGGAGATTGTTCCGTCCTATTATCCCACATTTCTCACCTAAATATATAGTGGTTAAAGGGCGTAAAACTGGCTCCTAATGATGAGTCGCCAGTAAGTACGAAACGAATGTGCACGAGATAACATTTTCCGTTCATGCTGTCTTTGGTTTATCATCCTGGTCACATTTGAACTAATTTGTTACTAGGTGCGAAAAACCTAATACATACTTAAATAGGGCTACATCATTGGCGCTAACTCGGCCACACTTCATGTATGTCTCCCATTCAAATGCCCTGTAGGGTAACCTCGAAGCGAAAAACAGTTCTGCGGAAGAAACAACAATGACAGATTTTGGCATAAAACACAGTGTTAAAGCCAAGAAAAATCAAATTATGTGTTACATGAAGCGATACAGTGAAAGCAACAAGTAGGCTGTGTCACCGATGTCACCTTGCCTTTCAGTTTCCATGGTGTAATGTGTGTTTTGATGTCGTGTTACTTGGGTAAGTTTCTCCATCTGAATTAGATTCCTGGTTTTAAACACCTTTGTTTACCTACTTATTATTATTTGACTTATTTTACTCCTGGTTATATGTCAGCGACGATGATGAAAGTGAAAAATGACAATAAACAAAACGGACGAAGACGACATGCGAAAACATGCACCGACATATCCTAGATAATAAATTAAATTAAATTAGTTATGCAGTCCAGCATGTGAATACAATTAAAAAATAATTGATTGCGCGGGTGGTGATAACAATTATTTAAATATAAATATATAATATTTAAATATAATGTGTGGCGAAAGCCACAAACAGTTAATTTTCGTGAAATTGAACAGCCAACATTTCCAGGCAAGTTCAATTTACGCGAAACTACTAGAGGTGAGAGCCGCATATATAATTTCGCTTTCCATATATATATGCATTGCGGTCTGATCCTAGCTAGTCAGTTTGACTTCGTACTCTGATGATGATCATGGAAGGTCGAAACGCGTCAGTGCGTTGTAACTGGCGGTAGTTCTACAATGCTGTTCGACGACTGGTTAAATTCAATAGGATTGGTGTTTACTTCAAGCTCGTAAACTTGATTTAAAGAATTGTTACCACCACCTGCGCAATCAATTATTGTTAAATTGTATTTCCTATATATGTATATGTAGCGAAAGCTGCAAACAGTTTATGTTCGTGACTGCATAGAAATTGTGCGGCCGACATTTCCAGTCAAGTTCAATGTATGCAAGACTGCTAGAGGTGAGAGCCGCATATCTAAATTTGATTTCCATATATATTCAATGCGGTTTGATCCTCGATAATCAATTTGCCGTCGTACTCTGATGATGATCATGGAAGGTCGAAACGCGTCAGTGCGTTGCAACTGGCGGTAGTTTTACAATGGGATTGGTGTTTACTTCAAGATCGCAAACTTGATTTAAATAAATATGCAACCAATAGCAGATAAATAATACTTCGAATTTCTCCGCCTTTATTAACGAATAAGACTGTTTAAAAATGGTATAATCTTCAGCTCCACAGCATCATCAAGAACCTACTGTAACGTTTGCGCCATCACTAATTAAACCCGCCACAATGCCACCAATTATGCCACCAACATCAAACAAGACCGATAGGCGAGCAGCCACATCGGGATCACCGGGTCTACCAAGTTTATCACTCGTCGCGACCAAATAATTGGGCAGCCAGTATAGAAATGTGTAGGCGACCAGTTTGGCGAAGAACAGAACAAACGCGAACATAAGAACATTCTAGAAAACAGGTGTGCGAAAAATAAGCATAAAAATAAACAAACATGAGAAAGAAAAACACAATTAAAAAAACGAATTAAATTGTAACCTTCTTTTTAATAAATGCACAAATGAAGAACATAATCTCCCGAAAAGACGTTCTTAGATGAGCTACATGTCATATTCCGAAACCAACTGTGTACATTATGTAAAAAATGATATGCACATACTTATAAGGCATAGTGGACAATTGCTTTCTTAGTTTCGCTGGTCCTAATGTATGGCTTATCGATCACGGATACCGAGAATACATGCAAAATGCGGTTATGAGTACTTCTACGGAAAACCCGACTAAACGACGTTGTTAACGAAGAAATGACGCGCGCGACTGGATATCTCAAAATTACTTGATCTTTGTCGGCTACAAAAATTGCTGCATTTTCGTCAATTAATTTGCTCCAGATATTTCAGCTTTTCTTTTCTGAAAAATGCTTCATGGTCAGCTCATCTCAATACTTTTTGACAGATAATTAAAATGTTGCCAGGCTCCATGTCCGAACTTGCCTCTCCGGCTTGCACCACGTCTGGAGATCATACATGCGAGGTTTCAATGCATTGCACATTTGCACCGTGAATTCGAAATTTGATTTTAAGCAGGCGTATAAGTTACAATGTTCCTTTTTTAGTAATTAAACATGACGAGTCACCTACGTAAACTGATCGACAGCTTACGAATGCATATTTTAATTGAAGCATCCAAAAACAGGTTGATGCCGCAACGAAGAGCCCCGATTTCCAGTTTTAGTGAAGATTTACCTCGGCCATTTTGAAAGCGCACCACTAAAGATAGGTACACGGATCCTCTTAGGTATAGTTTGAATCTTAAACGTTCAATACTATATTTTCAGCGTGACAATTGTTAGATGACGAGTGTAACGTCTCACCTCAGAGAAATAATTCGGAAACAAAGCACTAAAAACTTCCGCACAATCCCTCTTACGCTAATTATGTCATCATAGTCTCTGATGATTTTGAACAGCATTTAACCGACATCGTAGGGATCTTCACTGGTATTGATCAGTTTGGTATCATGTTAAATATCGAAGAGTGTGTACTGGCACAGAAGAAAGTGAAATTCACAGAACACTCGATCAGATATGGCGACATAACTACCCTAGAAGACAAGGTGGAGACCAACAGTAAATTCCCGACACCAACAACCACTAATGAAATGCGTCATTTTCTTGACATGTGTACTTACTACAGATTCTGTCGATGCGAGCTAAAATTAGTCATTACTGCGTCGGCCATCGCAAAGAATACAAAATAGTCGCCTTATCTGCTGAGTCGTGCAGGGTGGGTAAGCGGAATGAGGCTACTACTGAAACCTTTATTTACGATCCCGTTTCCTTTCCGGAACTAGAATGCAAGATCCTACAGGTTTAACGACACTAGGTGCACACGTTATTTATTTCGAACCTCTGGTGCTGTGGAAATTTCTCAAGTAGGACACTGGCAAGACGGTATTGTCGTTTGCTCACGAGCCGAAGCTTGTTTAAACGAATTTATCTCTATAAACAGTCGATTTTATGCAGCACTCATACAAGAGGTCTTCTAAAATCAATACCAGGCATCTTAATAAACGGTTTCACCACAGATTGCAGCGTAGATAACGGTATGGATGCCCCCCACTCCGACGAATTAGAGCGAAAATCTCAGATGTGAAGTCGGCTAAGAGTGATATGTATGGCCAAGTTGGGCGCTACAACAATGCATAATTTAATCCATGTGGCATGTACACCTTAATCACAGTGCGTTATAACTATAGTGAATGAATTGGAAAGGTATGCAGAGCGTAGATTATAATTGAGTAATGCAAACTTCAGACGTAGTGTGAAGCGTTATGCCACATGGCATTCTCCAGCCTCCGGAAAATGCGGACTGAAGTGAATCGAGCAACAATTGATTGCAGATGGCGTGGTTGCACCACAGACTGTCGCTCCTTTTTGAACAGGCATGTCGACTCGGACCATGCACTTTTAGATTTTCACTCAAATTTTCGAAAAGGTCGAACATAAATTAACGCCCTAAAGGTTTAAGTGAAGTCGAACAACTGACTTATTCACATGAATGTGAAGATATTCCAAAAGTAATGTTAATTGGTCATAATGGTTAAAATTCAAACTTACTTTGGATCCACTATGTACTACTATGTGAGCTGTCAAAAAGGACGTAACCAGTCTACTCAATGAATTATCTTTTCAATATTAAATCAATGTTTAATTTTTACTGATAAATGTACATATAATGGCGTTGTGTCGATATTAAGCTTGCAACCTTGTTTTAGATCTGATGTTGCTCGTCTTTTTAGCGAGGCTGGACACACAATTGACTTGGGTGATTGCAGGCACTTAGCGATATGCAATCGTAACGGGTGAATCTATTTAAAATAGGCAAAAGGGTTATATCATGAATGAAAATCGGCGGAAAACTCGTTAAGTCGCATTTGGAAGCCACGATTGCACAAATCCTAATCGGAAACGGGCTCCAGGAAAAGATGAAAAATATTGTATTAAAATAAGCTTATATTTAAATTTATAAAGTTAGCACTTGTTAATCAAATATGAGCAGTTCCGTTTGTCAAAATTGCATCCTTCTTTCATGTTATCCCATTGTAACTATTAACCTTGGGCTTTTATTGAGTTTAAGGCATATTAAAGGAATTTCATTCTTAAGTTGAACTTTCTTTTATAAGTAGTATTCTTCCGTTAGGTAATCTTCATATCTGACCTTCACTTATTTTAAATAGATATTCCAAATTAATATTTTAATTTTACTAAAATTGTTAACGCTTACCCTAGTAATATTTTACTATGGGTGTATTTGTATTACCCTGTAACCACTGAGGTCACCGGTAATTACGTAATTTCACATGGTCAGAACAAAATTCTGACGCGTTCAATGTGACGCTAGTTTTAATTAGATGGATGTACACTTATATGTGATTGCCCACACATACGTGACGCTCTCCTTTCTAATGAAACGTCAGCAGCTATTACGACATCAACCCGTCATGAGTGTAGATAAAGCAGTTTAAATTAAATTTAACACTTCCTTTTTTCGTTGTCTTTTTATTCTCTAATAACCTGTGAGCTGAAGTGGGAACCTGGAAAAAGGTGCAGAAAATTCTCCGTTGACGAGAGGAGCCGTGAACAATCCCATGTTAGTCAGAATATGTAAAGGCTAATTATGCAATAACCTGTATCACACGCTTGCATTTCTTTTATGTATTACTTCCATTCAAACCGTTCAACTTACCACATTTGCTAAAATCTGCTATTGTGAGCATTGTACTGTGTATGTGTGATTAGAGGGCGGGAAATAACATTCCAGTGGTTAGAGTATGAACTATGCTGAAGCCTTCGGGGGAAAGGGACGAATCGGCACTCAGCCACCGCGAAGACGAACTCGATGTGGCCTTGGAAGCGGAGATCAATCGGATGTTTGCGAAGCTGATGGTGCAAATCGACAGACCGCGAATGCAAATCCTGGAGATTCAACATTTGAAGCTCGCACTGCGCAACTATTCAATAAAGTTTAACTAATACCTATTGGTATATCTCATAACTGATAGTTCACTCGGCAAGTATGCGTCATCCAAATTGGGTAGAGTATAGGGCCCACTCGTCTGCCGGGATGGGATAATCGTGCGCATTACAGTTCTTGGTTAGAAACCCTTAGCGATATGGCATCGAATCGTGCTCAGTGGCGATCTTGTTGCAGATGTCTAGTAGAATCATCTTCGTAACTCTATTTTCTTAGTAGGGCAAAGTTAGCTGCGAGGTTTGGTTTGTTGATGACGTGATGCAGTGAAATCCGCAAGAAAGCTGTATTGCTGATGACGTCTTGCCCGAATGCTAACTTGGCCATAATGGTGTTGTGGAGAGGTTTAGTTTGCCTCATTTTTTGTGAGTTATCCTGATAAATTTACTCATAGTAGCAAGGTATTGCTTTTCTCACTACCCTCCTCTCTCTCTCTCTCTCGTAAATCTCACTAATAATTTGTCTAAATTCACTTATATACTTTTTTCCCATTCCTTATGGTTATATGCCAGTGAAACATTAGTCACATTTGACTTTTGTGTGGCTGGACATGAGGATGATGATGATGATGTGTGTGTGTCTGTCTATACTGTGACGAATTAGATTAAAAATAAAAATGTACACGTACAAGAATGCAGACGGCGAAGTATTCAGTTATATATAATTAAATGCAAGTATACGTTAATCTGAGTGTAACTACACTGCTTACATGAAGTTTCTGACTAATTGTTTTATGGCGTGTATGTGGGTGACCTCATTAGTATTGTATTATCTATCTGGTCCTCGTTTCGCAAAGCATGGTTTTTTCGTAGCAATTGCTAATGATTCCTAAGAAAAGCGTACGCCATACATGTGTATGTGTGTATGTGCGTGTGTGTGTAGAAATATGCAGAATCAGTTAAATATAAATAACTGGACATGAAAAAGCATACAAGTAAAACGAAAGTTATTACTGCCAATTCTTCTTTGCACACCTAAAAATTATTGCTTCAAACTAACTTTGTTAGATGCTATTTTTAGAGGTAACCTCCCTGGTGAGGAAGGGGACAAGATAATGTGAACACGCCGACCGCAAAATCTGGTCTTGATAAATACTCCTGATTTTGTAAATTAATAAACTTAATTAGGATAAGTAAACAAAGTTAGAAAATTCCTTACTCATATACAACGTAATGTTTCATTAATAAGTGTTACGTTCTATTAGAGTCGTAGGTTAATAAATGGAGTAAGAAAACAAGTAATAATGGATGAGACTAAAAGTTGATCCTAACATTTCTTAACAAATCTTTCATTATTCTTTTCACGCCATATGCAAATATATTTGATACAACGTTCTTATTCTTTAACTTCAACCAGTTACCGATTCTGATTCGTGCAATTTCATTGATTTCTTTATCCCTTGATTAAATTTCAATAGACTGTCTATTCAAGGACGTTCAACTTCCACATTCATCTCCGTAACGTGCTTGAAATTTAACAAATTCAAACGTTCTATAAACTAAACTAACGAAAAGATATATGCAGCATCAAAATGGTCAATATAAAAATTATAGATTTACAGACTTACCGGCAGTTTTACAACTTCCCACACTGACATAGCTTCGCCTTCAGTAGTTGAGATGTCACTTCTCAGCTTATCGCTTATTAATGACTAAACAAGCAAATAAAAATTAATCAGATAGGCCTATAATGCGTTAAATTACACTGAAATTATTTAAAGCTTAAAATAAAAAGTAGATGTGAAATGCACACATCACGTGCAGCCGAAATTTCCAGTCAAGTACAATGTATGCGAGACTACTAGAGGTGAGAGCCGCATATCTAAATTTGATTTCCATATATATATATATATATATATATATATATATATATATATATATATATATATATATATATACATATATATGCAATGCGGTTTGAACCTCGCTAGTCAGTTTGCCGTAGTACTCTGATGACGATCATAGAAGGTCGAAAAGTGTCAGTGCATGCGACTGGCGGTATTTGTTATGTTGTTCGACGACTGGTTAAATACATTGGGATTGGTGCTTACTTCGACATGGCAAACTTGATTTAATGAATAGTAACCACCACCCGCGCAAACAATTATTGTTTAATTGTATTGTCAGTTTGCCGTCGTACTCTGATGATGATCATGGAAGGTCGAAACGCGTCAGTACATGTGACTGATGGTAGTTTTGCAATGCTGTTCGACGGCTGGTTAAATACAATGGGATTGGTGTTTACTTCTAGCTCGCAAACTTGATTTAAAGTTTCATGTGCTTTCGTAACATACTAATCAGCCGTTATATAATGACAGAACTATAGTCACAAAATGTAATCCAGGGGCAGATATTTATAACCACAAAAATACTTTAGTGCGCAAAATTGACCAGCATGTAAAAGCAGATGGAAAGATTCGCAATGCTGCGAGGTTAGTTGCACACGAATTATTGTATTGTGCTACAGACCACACATTAATAGTTTAATACCAAAGTGCATTCCAAGATGACATCATATTTCAATTATGCTAAATAGCGCAGAACCCAAGTCGAGTGCATTATAGAGTCAACACTATGCGCTACGAGGAACTAATGCATGGCACAATTTTCAGAGCCGATTTTGGGAGAACCGGCCAGCCGGCAGATTGTATTAACCGGAACCTCCACATTCTGCTCGCGAGACTGTCAAGGCAACATCGACACACAACTCGGAATGCAGACGAGGCCAAAAATAAACCGAATAATGAAAGGTTGATAACTCCATTGCCTTTCTTCGCTAACAAAGAGACATGGCAACCATCGGCCCAAGTTAGCCAAAAGCCAGGAAGCCGTTAACGTACATCCGATCATGGACAGCAATAAATCAGCATCTGAAAAAACAAATGATTAGAACCGCATAACTTTGAAAGGTATCCATAGTCATTTGCAGACTCGCGAAGAACAGTAAGCTACCCATTTTCAAGTTTAGAATAACTTTTAGCATCGTTCTCCAAATCTTTAGACAATATGCATGCTGTCCTTGGCAATAACATTTGCGCAAACAGGAGTAGCAGCACATCCTATAGTTCACAGAAGCAGCCAGTACGGCTACAACAAATCACAGATTTGATCAAGTGTTGGTCAATTAAACAGAGATATCCTCTATACCTATGCGTACCAAATCAGTATTAGAATCAACGCGAATGCAAAGCCACCTCTATTTATGTACAATGATGCACGCCGATAAATGGCATTAACAGCTGATTTATTGCATAGTATTTGCCGCGGACAGGTCACGAACCTAGGCCAGTCTGCCGCCGTGTCCGCGGCAAATACTGGGACAGTACATGCCGTGCTCCCAATAAAAACGAAACCGGTCAACTGGACGAATTGCCTTTTCCACACTATACAATACCTATTTCATACTAAAAAAATGTATGTACATAATGGGTCTGGTATTCTTATCAAGATCGCAAACTTGATTGAAAATTAATATTTACTAAAATCCGCGCAACCAATGTTCATAAAAATATATATTAGTTCTCCACGCGCAAGAATATATAACTATCTATACATACGGTTTTATCTGCTAGTTCTACATACATGCATGCATATATGTAAAGAAATGTACACATATACATACATATTTCATTTATATATATATATAAATATATATATATAATATATATATATATATATATATATATATATATATATACGGCTATACATGCATACCGTTTAACCAAACGAACCAGACCTCGGCACCAACCGTTGCAGGTGGGAGTACGTACTAAATGCATGATAGTTAGAATTTAACTCTGGTAAGCAGGAGGTATCTCATCCAGTAGTGATCTTAATGCATTTTACACGCGCTCGTGTATTTAAATACAACAAACGAAGACAAAGAAACATTTTTTATCGCACAGGCGGTGGTAACAATTATTTAAATCAAGTTTGCGAGCTAGGAGTAAACACAAATCCTATTGTATTTAACCAGTCGTCGAAAAACACTAGCTGATGGTAGTTTTTCTACGTTGTTCGGCGACTGGTAAAATACAATGGGATTGGTGTTCACTTCAATCTCGTAAATGTTATTTAATGATAATGTAGCCCAACATCATCTGAATGGACAGCAGCATCACAATGACTATTCTTATGAAATGCCTTATAGTATTTATTTACATAACACTGGTGGAATGCAAAGCTCGGTTTCTAAATATTAGTCGGTAATCTAGACTTGGAACGTAAGTAAAGTTTACAGACAAGTATTCTTACTTTTTCAACCGATGGGGAACCAAACGAAGCAGTCTGCAGCGGAATAGATCTTTGCGACGTATAGAGATTGCGTTCATCCCACCTATTTTGCACCTATAGGCAAATTTATAAAAGCATAACTTGTTATTGCGTTAATATGTCTTATACTAACCTTAAAATCTAGGCGACTGGGAGAGAAAGAGATTAATGCTAAATCGTCGAGTGCCGATTTATTAGAGAACAAATATATACATCGTTGTGAACCCAATAAAATTGAAAATTAAACCAAGGCACACAGTGCAAAGCAATCACTTTGTTTAACTCAGAGTGTTAGCAAACATACTTATATTGCAATGATAGATACATACACACACTTATGCATATAAATATGAATTCATACATACTAAAACACACACATATATATATATATATATATATATATATATATATGTATATACAAACGCACACGAGTACATACAACGTCTATGTAGGGCAACGTTTAAACGAAATAGTGCTCTTGTCAGATGGCTGCTTACCAATTCTGACTCGTCTACATGCAAGGAAGCCAGATCATCTGATTGTTGGCCGACTGGAGGGCGTTCAACAAGTGTTCTATGCACGATAACACCACCAAGCATTAACAGGACGCCTGGCAGCACAAATGCAACACCCCAATTTGACTCAACAAATAGGCTGGCAATGATCGAGCCAAGCGCGTTGCCGACGCTAGTGTGCGCATTCCAAATACCCATGATAATGCCACGTCTAAAATGCAAAAATGCGCAGAAAATATTCATGCTAAAACAAACGCTATAAGATATTAAACATATATATATATATATATATATATATATATATATATATATATATATATATATATATATATATATATAGTCAGTTACCGTCGTACTCTGATGATGATCAAGGAGGGTCGAAACGCGTCAGTGTTGGGCTGGCGGTAGTTTTTTTATGTTGTTCGACGACTGGTTAAAAACAATGGGATTGGTGTTTACTTCAAGCTCGCAAACTTGATTTAAAGAATCCTCTATTAATATAAACACCTACGCCACGTTCAGTCTAAGAACTTGAGTTTGGTTGCACGAGGTTCTAATCAATCGCGTTAGGATATAACAGAGCAGAAAACAGTAATTACTCATTCTGACGCAGTCGAAGTTTTCATGGCCATCATCAAAGTACGACGATAACTTCTGATCGACATTTTCTTTAGTTTCAGACACATCAAACAAAAATTAGGAACTTAAACGAAATTGTTTCAGCGAAGCTATATTAATCGAAATTATCTGATCTGCGTTTTGACTAACGCAGTTGTTCATTTTCCAGTAATTTTCTTTCTTTACCAAAATATTTAGGCTGCCTTCATCGGTAGCCTTCTTCAGTTGGTCTACCCTCACCAGTTTAAAAAAATGTTTTCTTCATTAGTCTGCTTTGTAAAACTAGTGAGAATGAATCAACTGAAAAAGGCTGCCGATAGAGGCAGTCGAAATATTTCGGCAAAAAATATGTTAGGAATCATTTGTGACGAAGATCTAATATGTATGCAATTGTGTATTACGTGTTGCGCACCTACAAATAAATTAGTTCAAATATGCCCAGAAGAATAAAACAAAGACAGCATGAACTGGAAGTATATATTCTCGTGCACATAAGTTTCATGCACTGACGACTCATCGGTAGGAGCCTCTATTACGCCCTTTACTCCTGCTGATGAGTCGCCAGATAGGAGATTGTACCGTCCTATTTTCCCACATTCGTCAACCAAATATTTTTTTGGGTAAATGGCGTAATACAGACTCCTATTGATGAGTCGCCATTAAGCACAAAACGAATGTGCATGAGATTATACATTCTGTTGATGATGTCTTTGGTCAATCGTTCTTATTATATTTGAACTAATTTGTTACTAGGTGCGCAACACCTAATACACAATTAAGCATTGTTTCGGAAGCGTACAACGCCACAAATAATAGCACTTGCAGTGTGCACAGAAGCTATTATATTCCTCCAAATTATGTTCACGTTGTCTCCATCATATTTATAATGTATATTGGTGTCGCGGGTGGTGACAACAATCACTATTCAAGGTTGCTGTATAAATAGCCATCTTTGATACTGAGAATGCTCCTATCCAAAGCTGAAGTGAATACAAAATGAAGTTCTCGCAGAAGTACACAAATTATGATGAAGTAATCAGCACAATGATGAAAGCAGCTTTCGAGCTGCGAAAGTGAATATAAAATAAATATTTTTACTTTGTTTTACTAAATAGACGCAATTTATCCGAGCAAACACATATAAATAGTTGATTAAAACTAAAGCATTTTTGTTGAGTTGAAGAAAATTGCTTCTGAGAGATTGGAAGACTAAGTAAGAGAATTTTCTACACAAACACATCCGTATAAACGCTCCAACCAATATTGGTGAAGTCAAAATTGCGACTGCGTCAGGATCAACCAGGTATGGCACAATATCGAGCGCGCAGGGAGGCCTGGAAGAAAGAACTCAGAACTCTACAAAGTTCAGCCACGATGACCGAAAAATTTGCTGCTGCAACACCACGCGGGAATTCTTCGCGGCATAATCAGCGAGTTCGGAACGGACGGCGGCAGCCAGTTGCTTGGAAGCCAAGTCAATATGTAGAGACTAGATGCGACGAATACATCGCCTAAGGGGCAGCAAAATCAGTATAGTTCTCCTAGAAAAGGGTCAGTTCAATGGGTAAATAGGGTCCATAATCTCACTAACAATGATAGTCGGAATCTTGACCCAAGATAAGTCCTTTTGATGCTCAGATTTGTAGATCGAGAGAAGAAGACCGGCAGAGCATCGTATAAATTTTTCAGAATCAGATGACCTTCGAAGAAAAAGAAGTATGGGAAATGCCGCCACACGTAAGAATTTTTATTGAAGTTAACTTTTTAGAACTCTTCAACGAACAACCAGTAATAATGCAATTGGATACGGGAGCCGGTGTGTCGGTATTACCGTTGACTTGGTCGTTAAACGTAAAACCTACGAGAGAAAATTTGTTCAGGCATCAGGCACGTAGATGGTGGCTGCGGGCGAATGGGAAACTAAATTATCAAGGACTATCCGGTACCCACTACTAGAAACCAATTGCGCCGGTTTCGTGGTATGGTGAATTTCTAGATATCTCGCAGGAATGGCGGTTACGCAACAACACTAGCATAAGTTAACTAGTGGTAAGATGTTTCGTTGAACTGAGGCTACGGAAGCGTTTATTCTATGGAAACAGAAATTAATAGACGCAACTATTTTGACTTTCCCAGGAGACAGTTTGTCAATGGTTACATACGCGTCAGATATTTGCATAGGAGCAGTGTTGCAAGCGGAAAGACGTCCGGTGCAATATATAAGTTGCACAATCATTAAGGCGGAGCAAAACTGTACTGCCATAGAAACGGAATCACTGGCCGCACAATGAGCATTACGAAAGGTTAAGTATTTTGTCCTCGGTGGAATTATAGACGCATTTAGCGACCATAAATCAGTATTGCATTGGCGATCACTGGGTATTGAGAAGAAAAGAGTACACTGAGCCGTTGGAGAGCTCGATGAATACGATGTAACATTTCATCATAAAGCCGGTATCGAGAATGCGACAGATGATTATCTCAGCAGAATTACCGCTTTGCGAGTTTCGTGAATCACCAGTCTCTTAAGAACATGAAAATGTTGTCACATGCCAGGAAATAGTCAATGAGTTTAAAGAAATGGCACAATAGCGTCCACACCATATAAAACGTTGTGCCTGGAAAACTGCCTATTGGTGCTAAAAGTAAAAAAAACAATGCAATGGTTTGTGTCGGAGTCTATACGAACAGAATTGATGACCTATTGGCAGAAAACGTTGGGTCATCACGGCGCCGGGCGCCTCATTGAGACATTGCAGTCGCAATTGTATTGGAATGACATGTTCAAAAGAAATGCGAAGCTATTGTCAACAGTGCACTATGTGAGCATTGTAAACCACAAGAACGAGAATAAATCTTCCCGATTGCTTTCAATTCCACTACACAGAACCAATTTCTGCATATTGACCTGAATGTCCACAGATTGTGGCTCGGGTAGCCTGTGTTTTCCATGGTCGATAAGTGTACCTGATGTGTCGAGTTTGTACCACTGATAAAATGTCAAAACAGAGAAGATTATAAAGCGATTAGAAGAGCGGTGGCTTAGTTGATTTGGTGCAACACAAATTATTGATACTGACTTGGGTGCACAGTTAGAGTCAAGAGAATTTAATCAATGGTGTAAGGACCTTGGTATGAAATATCCCCGCGAAGCCACTTAGCACCCTCAGATCAACGCGACGGATGAGCGAGCTCACCTGACGATAAATGAGGTATTTTGATGTTGGTGACACGAGTCCTGGATTCTAGAGAGACAAATTACATTTTGTCGCGTAGGACATGCGATTTACAGTATTAACAACTACAGGATTCTCTTCAACAACCATAGTCTACGGAAGGCAAATTAGACTGCCAGGTGAACCTGTAATACCAGGATCCCCCGAGAGCTGCATCATAGCGTATATTCAGGAGCGCCTAAAACAGCTAACTGAATATCTGGGTGTCACGCAGCGAGAAGCCTTTTCAAGACGACCTACATGCACTCACCTTAGTTTCGATAAACATGTCATGTTCGTGAAGATCAAACCCATGTCACTACGGGTTGTCAATGATAGTCCGTATCGTGTGGAAACGTTGGACACAGAGTACATTACAGTTTTCGTTAACATGCCCGACAGACCACGAGCTGTCGCACTTGATCGTTTAAGTAGAGTGCTAAAGCCGACTCCTGAGGGGGCGGGGGGTAAGATGTAGCAAAAGGCACCTTTGAGGACAAGAACGCGCCAATTACCTAGGGCTGAAGTGAATACAACAAAAAGTCCATGCAGAAGTGCACGAATGATGATGAAGCAGTCAGCAAAATGATGTAAGCAGCCTTCGAGCTACAAATGTGAAGGTAATTA
The DNA here is from genome assembly GCA_029291075.1 of Eudiplozoon nipponicum. Taxonomy (NCBI): domain Eukaryota; kingdom Metazoa; phylum Platyhelminthes; class Monogenea; order Mazocraeidea; family Diplozoidae; genus Eudiplozoon; species Eudiplozoon nipponicum. Next base: position 27,322 of record JAQBSW010000673.1, read on the forward strand.
AGTCTCGGCTGGAAAACACACCTACTTGGAACATATCACGTACCATCCTGAATTTGCCGCGGATAGGGATCTAGCCTGGGTACGTCTGCTTCGTAATCTGTTGTTGTAGGAACTGAGACGCATATTTTTTATTGTAATGCAATCTATTGAACGTTTACTCGTATTTAGCTTAGAAAATGTGAGCGCAAATCTACAACGGATAAGTGCATGCCTGAGTGGACATGTATTTCCCCAACGAGTCACAAACGTCGATGCAACCAAGACATCTATAACTAATTGCTTCACGATACATTTGAGTCCACGCTTGTCCGAAAGGATGGAGGACGTCATGTGGCCAAACTCCTTACACTGAAGTCCGCACTCCTAAGTTATAAACCATGCTCCGCGAAGCTATCCAACAGCCCATTACTATCATCATTGCGCATTGTGCTTAAAGTGTATCTGCCATCTAGATAAAAATTTCCATTTTATATGTATCCAATTTGAGGATGAGTTTCATTCTTAGCCAATACTTTAACCGAATTTTTCGCTGTCCTTCATCAGAATAGAAGGCGTCCGACCTGCTATCTAGTCTACAATCAGTGGTAACATACGTAGAAACACTGGACAAATTACTTCGATTGAGGCTTCTGACACTGGTTTCAGAAGACGCCTAGAAGCCCGATTACAGAGATCTCTTCAGTTCAACTAGATTAATACCCATGAGCTAAGGACAATACTCTATGCCCACTGTCCTACTTGAAAAAATTCCATGGAACCAGAGGTTCGAAGCCAATACCACGCTTATAAGGATAGAGCACTCAATGCTTCAACACTTTTAGCATAGTGAATTCTAGTTCAAAAAGCCAAACAAATATCAATATCTAATTTATGAAACGAAAGTGCTGTTCGTGTTAACTCAGCCATCACTGTTTAAGCAAAGAACATTTTAGTTACCAACAACGTATAATTAACGTTGACATCCGTAGATGTATTTTTGGATCTGCAAACAAGTGCTCCTCCTTAGAAAAACAAATAAGGCTTCTTTAACGGCGTTGGCTCGGTCACGTTTTACGTATGCTCTCAATTCGATTGCCTAGTAAAGCTTTGTTCTATCATCCAGCTCCAGATTGGCGTAAGAAACAAGATGAGCAGATGTTCACATGGAAGAAATAGTTAGTCACTTAATTTCATATTGGGTAGTATAGGAACTACTCGTCTGCCAGGATGTGCGCATAATAACTGTTAATTGGAAACCCTTCGTGATATGGCATCAAGTCAAGCTCAGTAGCGATCTTGTTGCAGACGTCTAGTAGAATCATTCTCGTAACTTTCGTTTCTTCGTTAGGCAGCATTAGCTGCGAGGTTTGGTTGTATATTACACGATACAGTGAAAACCGCAATAAAACTGCATTGTCGATTTTCTTTCGCTTTAAAATCGACTTAAAGATAGTGGTATTGTGCAGTGGTTTAGTTTGCCTCACTTTTGTGTGTTAACTAAGTAAATAAGCTCATATTAACTATATCCACTCTGTCATAAATCTCTATATTCGGCAGTGAAACATCAGTTGCTAATGACATCTATGTTGCGATGCATGACGATGATAATGAGTCCTCACTTGCGGTGAGGCTGACAGCAATCAACTTGCGACGATTTCCTGCCAGTAGTTACCGCGTGCTAAAATTTTAGCACACAGACTGTAAAGTTTTGTCTTCGATTGACAAGCCAAGTTCTGCTACAGATTTTAATGTATAGCGTTCCAGATGCTACTTAATATACTGGTGGTAGTAGTTACGGGTGACCCTGCAGAAGCATAATGGTCTCTGAAGGATTCTGTCTGCTTGTATTTGTCGACAGTGCACAGATATTCGGAAGAACTGTGGGCGGCCACATTAAACCACATCTTAATTGTATACTGGCGCCCAGAAAACTCTTTTCGGTGCCATGGATTGAACAAGAAATGTACCCGTAAAACGCTTTCGCGTCCTAGAAAGAAAACACCCATTTGCTGTTTACAAAACGTGTCTGATATGACACCTTCCCATCAACATGTGCTCAAACGCTACATTGCATGGCAAGATGCCGCCTATAGAGCTAGAAAACAAGTTTACTATGCCGATATTAATGCTCCGATCGACAGGCATTAGTTAGTCAGCTCGGTAGTGGTAGTAAAAATTCTGCCATGACCAATGGAATGCTTCAATCATCACCACCATGCATAGCAATACGAAAGCGATTAGTAACTAATGCTTCACTACCATGTAACAATAGGAAAAGAAAGAAAAAACAAGGAAATTTTCTAATAACGACAAAAATAGAAAATTGTGCACACAAATTAATAGTAAGAATTATCAAAGACTGCACCTAGTTACTATGAGGATATTTATCTATTATATTTACGCACAAAAGTAAGGCAAACTAAACCTCTGCACAATACCACTATCGTTAAGTCGACTTTATGGCGAAAAAAATCGGCAATACAGCTTGCTTGCGGTTTTCACAACTAAACCTCGCGGCTAAAGCGGTACAACTAAGAAAAGTCACAAAGACGATTCCTCAAAATTTCTGCAAAAAGATCGAATCTATGCCAATTTTTTTTAACGAAAAGCACCTGTTGGTTAATTATAAAACACACCTATGGATGCCAGCGTTTATTATCAGGTGTTGGTAACCAACGTGTGCTATTCATCTCAAACAGCGGTGGTCAAATGACTGTAAGCGTCTAAAATGATCAACTCTAAGTTGCCAAGTCTCACCAGTGTAGTATTCAGATGCAAGTGCTTATGCATATACTCATTTCGTCAGACATTGCCTCAGCTATTGATAGACCTCTCAAGGTGTTAAACCATATCGAGTAGGTCCAAATCTTCATTCTGTAGTTGCAGAGTTGAAGGGAGTTGTAGATAATCCTGCAAAAGTGAGCGTAAAATTCATACGAAAAAACGGAAACACGACTGCTTATCTGTGCAAGTTGAACTGAGCAGAATCCCGACCAAGAGAACATCGACACCTACATCCTCAACGTGTAGAAGAATGTTGTGCATAATCGCAGCGATTACCAAATTCAGCCTTGACGAACACAACTTCTGGTAGTAAAGTTGTGCGCTAATTCGTTGTAAACCTTAACGCGACCACAAGTGTTTGAGTAGAGAGCCTGTATAATATTAACAAATTATGTGGGCATACCACTTTTCTAAAAAATATGGAATAAAACATTGCGATCCACCGAGTCAAATCCACCATTGAAGTCTATAAAGACGGCTATTTTTAGAAGGACAATATACATATCGCTGTTCAAGAACATGCTTTAAGGAAACAACGATAATCTAAACAACCTCGTCCGGACCAGAATCCGGTTTATTCTTCTATAGTATGTGATTCACTCGAAGCGCTAAGACAGTGGAAGATAATCGAAGCAAATAACCTAGATACGACTGGAGTCAAGCTTATACCGCGATAGTTATCGCACGAATCACACTTGCCAGTTTAGAAGATCAGAACCATGCTCGGCTCATTCCAATAAAGTGGTACATGATATATTTGAGTCCACCATTGTCCGGGAGCTGGAGCACGCCATGCGGCGCAATGTCTAACACGATGCCTTTGACCTACAAAGAAAGGAAAGTTACGAAAATGTTCTATGCTTCTCATAGAACAATAGTCGAATGGCCTGTAAGCGTCTCAGATCACCAACTCTAAGAGGCCAAGTTTCGCTAGCGTATAGTAAAACTGCACGTGCAGATGCATTGTAAACAAAACCTTTAAGGCAGAGCGAAATACTCGCGTTTCTCCATAAATGGCGAAGGTTCGAGACAGTAACTCTAGCTTCCGCGATTCTCACTCTCACCTCGTCATACATATTGCCTAAATTATTTAGAGCTATCAAGATATGTAAACTTGTCAACTATGTGTCATACTGCAGTCGCAGAGTTGGAGGGAGTGGTGGGTGATCCTCTAAAAATATCTTACATTTAGAGGTTGCGAATTTCATACCGAGAGACGGCAATCAATGCTAATCAATTCAAGGTGGTCTGCGCAGCAACTGGATTGTCAAACAATAGTACGATATTGTCCGCAGAGTCAGGATCGACTATTTTACCACCCTGGAGAACTTCAACACCTGCATCTTGAATATGTGGAAGAGTGTTCTTCATAATAGTATCGATTATGAAATTAATCATAAGTGGACAGCCTTGACTAATTCCATTGCTGGTTTTAAAATTGTGCGTGAATGCGTTGTAAACCTTAACGCGACCAGAACTATTTGTGTAGATAGCGCGTATAATATTACCAAATTTTGTGGGCCCATCACTATACGACAAAATATAGAATATATCATTGCGAACCACTGAGTCAAATGCACTCTTGAAGTCTAGAAAGACGCCTATTGTGGGACGGTGATATAAATGTCTCTGTTCAAGAACTTGCCTTTAACGTAAAAACATTATCTATCCAACCTCGTCCTCCTCTTCTCTAGTTTGTGATTCACGTGAAGCGCTAAGATGACGTAGGATAATCGAAGGAATTAACCTAGATACGATTGACGTCAATGTTATACCACGATGGTTATCTCACGAATTACGATTGTCTTAAATGAATATAGGAATGATGGTCCACTCATTGGAATCAAGTGGTACGGTTTCCTCATTCCATATAGTATGAAAAGGTTTGGTCAACGCTCCAAAAAGTATATCGCCACCATCCTTAAAGAATCCTGGAAGCAAATCATCGGGGCCTGCGGCGTTTAAGAGAGAGGATTGCATCCCGTACTTCTAACTCTAATGATACTTCGAGACTTACATTCCACACTGTTGATGCAGCCGTGCTTTCGGGAATCGGAACTGACGCGGATGCCCAAGAAAATTGATCTTTTAAGTGTTCAGCCCACCTAACAAGACGACATTTTATCGGTTATTCAGTGGTCGTTACAATCCTTTATAGTTTTACTACGTTTTAATTTTCTTGGACATGTTGCGCGAATAAGTTGGAAAAAACAGCGACTATTACCTGACGCGAACGCTTCTTGCATTTATTTAGCCTTTCTGGTTCAAAAGGTTTTGAGATTGACTTTTAGACTGCGCTTAAGTTGGCGTCTTATATTGCGACGGGTATTATTATGAGTCGAGCCAGGTGGAGTTTAGCACCCTGTTTCGAGTATCTCCATAGATTTTCAGAAAGCCAATGATTATTTCTGCGGGGGCCTGCAATCCCAAATATAGTAGTACCTAATTCGGATTTTCGCATCAAGACCAGTTAGCTTAGACTTTAGAATATCTTCATATTTTTGTCGGAAGGACGATTGTTCGAGTTTGCCTACATCCTGCATTCTAGTTTCAGATACACAACATACGTCGATATCTAATTTATCCAACGTATATGCAAGAGCTTCTTGTTGTCCAATTTGTTTTAATGTTCGCACATTAAATGCGCCCATTTTAAAACCTAACCTAGGTTTACTTTTAGATTGAGAAGAGGACGGGGAAGGAAAGAAAGCAGATTCAGAGATAAAGTTGCTTACAGTGGCCCGATTTCGCTTATCCACCCTGCATTGCCTACTCTTTATCAGAGGGTAATAATCAAATAAATTGTCCTTCATAAATGTATTGCCTAGTCACTCGTACAATCAAATATAAACTCGACTAGCAATCTCTCGGTGCACATAGATTCTCTTCTTATTTGGTGATGATACTAATTTCCATGAACGAGAGTTGCACATCCGATCCTCTATACATCAGACTTAGTTGATTGGGAATTTGGCTGGCAATTAAACAATCATTGATTGCGCGGGTGGTAGTAACAATTCTTTAAATCAAGTTTGCGAGCTCGAAGTAAACACCAATCCCATTTTATATAACCAATCGTCGAACAACATTCCGTGCCCTGATGTAGTTTTGCTATATTGTTCGACGACCGGTTAAATACCATTGGATTGGTGTATACTTCAAGGTCGCAAACTTGCTTTAAAGAATTTGGCTGTAAATTTAAAAATTGCCTGGTCCTACGAATAGTCTCATTATTTATAAACTCAAGTCAGAACTCAATTCAATCTTCCTCGATCACGGTGTTTGACCCCACCATTTATGATATTATTTAACTTTTCCTTACCTAAAAATAGTAAAATCGATCTTGGCAATCAGTAATCCTGGTTTTTTGGGTATCCACTTTCAATCTCCATCGTTATAATTGATATTCAATAATTTTTCAAATACCGAAGAATTTAACCAAGATATTCGAAGTAGAATCTTGAGATAAGGTAGTTTTTAGATGCACAATATATTGATTGAAGATGGAGACAGGCAATGAACGCTTCGATCCGTGGTGACTCATACGGATATGCATTGAGATGGACGCTATCTTAACTTAACCCACCCACAAGTTAGTAACTGTCAACATGGCACAATCCTTTAATTACTCTTTCCCTATTCCTTTGATAATTATTCTCCTTTACTTCATATCATTACGGATTGATTTAGCAGAGTAGAAGAAGCCGGAGAACAACATAGCTCTCCTTTGTACAATGAGCCAATCGATGATTTGATCCAAATCGACTGCAGACATTTTGACACCTCTTTTTCTAAATACTTTGATTACCCACTCCACTTAAATATACATAATGAAAGTTCTTAATTCCACTCGTCTTGTATGTAATAACTCATCATACATGCACAGTCATACAAAAGCCAATAGTAACTAATGTTTCACTGCTACATAACAATAAGAAGATAAACAAAAAAGCAAGCAGTTTCTTACAAATAAAGACAAAAATAATAATTTAGGCACACAAATTATTAGTGAGATTTACGAGAGAGAGAGAGAGAATACCTAGTTACTATGAGTATATTTATCTAGATAACTTACAAAAGAGGGGGAAACTAAACTTCTACACAGAATCATTATTGCCAAGTCAGCTTTAAGGCAAGGCAACATCAGCAATACAGCTTCCTCGCGAGTTTCACTGTACCAAGTCATAAACAAAACCAAAACTCGCAGCTAACTCTACCTTACTAAGATAAACAGTTATGAAAATGATTTTACTAGAAATGTGCAACAAGATTGCTACTGAGCTCGAATCGATGAAATACCGCACAGGGTTTCTAACTAAGAACGACAATATGCACGTGGACCTCATCCTGGCAGAGGAATGGGCCATATACTACCCAAATTGGATGTAAGTGACTCCAACGGCTTCTGTAATGTTAAAATCTGGCCACCTTTTTTCTTATGCCAATCCGGCAGAGGACATCACATAAAGATGGGGATTACACTATGATGGAAGAATCAAGTGGATAACGTGTTCATCAAAGACCAACATCAGACAAATATGGTAAGTCAACGTATGACAATAACAAGTCTCAGACATATAAGCATTGCACGATACAGAAAAATTATAATTAGTAGCTCTTATCCTTCCCTGAAGGCTACTCTTTAAACTCTTCGTCGAACTCACTAAGGTAGCTATTTCTATTTCTCTATCACTACGAAAGGTGTCTTCTTCCCTGAAGGTCTGCATTATCCACCGAGAGAAAGACATTTTCATTCGCCGTTTTCATAATTGTATTTTGGACACATAAAATAATAATTGTCCTTTCTCGACTTTTTAACGACATACTCTTACATAACTAAACGAACATTGGTTGCGCGGGTGGTGATTACATTTACTATAATTAAGGTTGGGGATGGTTAGTTGGAACTTTAGGTTTAAATGGATGCGATATGAGCTCCACCTAAAATAAAAATGATTAACCAAGTTACATTAGTTAGTATATAACTGCAAATTGCGTGCAGTGTGCGGCAGGGTGGCTCAGTGATTAGAGCATTAGATTCCGAAGCAGACGTGCCTAGGTTCGAGCCCTGTTCGCGGCAAATTCTGGCCAGAACGTGATGAGGTGCTGCAGGGTGGCTCAGTGATTAGAGCACCAGATTCAGAAGCAGACGTGCCCAGGTTCGAGCCCTGTCCGCGGAAATTTCTGGCCAGTACGTTATGAGGTGCAGCAGGGTGGCGCAGTGATTACAGCACCAGATTCCGAAGCAGACGTGCCCAGGTTCGAGCTCGGTCCGCGGCAAATTCTGGCCAGAACGTGATGAGTTCCCAATAAGAACGAATTGTCTTTTCTGCGCAATACAATTCTTAGTTTATATTGCCAAATGTAAGCAATTTATGGTTCAGGTGCTTATATCAAGATCGCAACCTTGATTATAGTAATTGACAAAATCTTACGCTGCTCGGAATGGAAAGCATGTGCTTTCCTTTTTTCTTACTTTCAGCTTTTACAGAAAAATATGTTCTTGGCTGCATGCTACAACACCATCACGAACTTTTTATCGCAACAATCATTTCACTAGAAACTAGAGTTTACTTCACAAAATTTATACGTTCTTACCACCTACTCTTTACGCTAAAGTGCAACATGTTGATTACAAACAACAAAGCATAATTATCATATAAACTTCAACACAGAAAACACTTATTAAAAATCAACGAAAACACTAAGGCCTGGAATCAATTACCATGCACTACCAATTTTGCAGCGTAGAAAACTAACCTTATAAAGAAACTAAAGTATTGAAGAAGAGTTAGGATATCACACCAAAATTGAGAATATTCGCAAGAAATTAAACATTCGCCAAACATTATCTATGACACGATTGGTAATCTATATTAATAGAAAATATATTTACAAGAATCGCAAGTTTATGCAGATTTCATAAGACAATAATGATAATTTGACAAAATCACATAGTGAAGTACAACGGCCAAACGATTAAAACTCTACACTAATGTTAACAAATACAACCATTTAAACTGTTTCCAACTCCAAAATATATCATAAAATTTGATAGAAAAATGTATACGATACAGTTGGGTCCATTCAACATCACCTTTAACATGCTTAGCACTCATTAAACTCACAAAAATTATGTGTCCTTATTTGCAACATGCAAACATATCTCAGTTGAAATGAAAAAAGCGTTTCAAACTAAATCTAAATAGACTCAAGGATTTACGACCAACATCTAGCCGTCCAAAACTCAAAAAGATGATGGAAGATAAAATTTCGAAATTATTGAGCCATTAACATGAATTTACCCAAAATCGATCATGCACGACAAATATGATCACGTTACGAGACGAAGTACACAATATCATAAACGTTGTGATATCTATAATATGATATATATATATATATATATATATATATATATATATGACAAAGTTAAGAACATGCTTATTTAATCACTTATGCAATAACTACGATCCACACAGACAATGTCACACTATGGAATGCCCTCTTCTCTTGCCAATCGATGCTAGAGTTCCATATGGATTAAATTATGACAATTATTATTTAGCGTTATTTTCCTTTTAATAAATAACGCTTCAGATCAATACATCCTTATATTCAGAAAGAACTTAATACTTATAGACGACAATAATAAAAACAATATAACACAAAAAGGTGCAATTCTTAAAAAAATTGACTAAAACAGCATATTACTACCATTACACTCAAAGTCAAATTAATTTTGAATTTACTGAGTTTCACTTACAGATAAACTCCAATAGACGATTCTACATCTGACCGTCCTTGATCTAACAACTTATTTCAAAATGTTTTTATTATGCAACCGGTAACCAAGTCATACGCAACTAGTCACATAAATGAAAACATATTGATCTATCTTGACCAATGAAAACCCACAGTTAAACGCCCAGGTTTCAGTTAAGTCAAGGCTCATCCCATCAATCTATGAAAGGCTACACTTCTAATCTAATGAGTCGATGCAGTACCTGGACGTATTATTAGCATGTGAAAGGTAATCGACGTCGAAAAACGTTGCGCTTATAGTGGTACATGGCGATACCGAATAATGATTACAATTGGTTAAAAACTGAAGCAGTATTTACAATGAAATACCCGTACTTTAAACGTTATGACCTATAACAAAACAGACATTAAACTAGTCATTAGGAGGCAAATACAAGGCATTCAGATTAGAAACTACCCCCGTCAATTAAAATGCTCATAGTATCCATACACTAGCCAGTAGATCAGTCTGTCTACTTAGTAAAAATTACATAAAGAAATTTAATCAAGTTAAAGTTCATCTAATCAATTCACTGAAATGACGATCTGCTAGCCCAAATGTAAAGCTGTTATGCTTCTAATCAACATGAATATCGAATTTTGTTGCCAAAATTTAATATTTGACGCATTGTTTTTCTTCATAAAAATGTAAAATACCACAGCACTCGTTTAGACGAAGTATGAACACCTTTTAAACGTTTAACTGAATGTTCGGCATGTGTATATCATGCTTCAGTTACAGAAGAGTACATAAACTCGAATAAATATTATTTTAAACTTATAAATATATTATTCAAATACCTTTTAGGGCCGCACCAATTGCTCATAATAGTTACAACTGCTGGCCAGCCAGTCGCTTGAAATATTCCAGAAATGAGCTAGCAAAATAAATGTAAATTAGCATACCTGGACACACAGATAATACAAGTAACTATGTATGTCAAAAAAATATCCAAAACCAAACATACAGGTTGAAAAACCTGCAAAAACCATACCGAATGCAAGAAAGTTTCTCAAATCACAACGCTCAGCAACATGCCCCCTGAAGATAGATTTAATGAAACTTACCACAATACCATAGAGAAAGCATAAACTAACAAATATCCATATTCAAGAGCACCAATGAGCTGCGACCAGTTCTCCGTTTCTAAAATAATGCCAAAGAATATCTACCGAAAGGTTTCCAACTAGAGTTTCCATTATGCCATATAGGCTTTACTACACTTATGGGCTTTCTGGAAGCATGGTATAATGTGTATGTAAGAAAAGTAATGCATATAGTGAGATTTGGACTTCAGAAAATAAAAATAGATTTTACGATACCTATTAGAGTCAGATTTCACATTTTTAAACGTGCTTTTTAACAAGCGATAATACGAACCAATACTTTTCATTCTAAATGTGTGTCAAACAATTTAAACATTTGCGACTGAGACTAGTAAAACTATTAAAATTTTACCAAAAAAAGATTTTGTATATGCATCACTTCCATTTTAAAATATATTGTTATATCAAAAATGCATAATAACAGTGGCAACCCTTTAAAAGAACTAAGATTTATTCCACGTGTGGAGGAAGATAATTACTCTGCCAAAATTAAAGTGACATTAACTGATAAATTTAAACCACCTTGGCTGATTGAAACGAATTTTATTTAAAAAGAATTTATTTATTTATTTTCCGGAACTTTCTTTGTTTAAATACTCGACTTGAATTGTGCGCCATTTTCAGTTTTCGAGCATTACTGTCCTCGATTGGTTGTATCTTCCTCGGCCTGCTTCAATTGTTTCATTTTTCTTTATTAAAAGTCTGATCGATTTCTAGAATATACGCCTGCTAACACTGTCTTATATTGTTTATTGATACACGCATTTGGAGACGTTTGTGGAACAGGTAATTTATTAATTCTGTTTTTCGCATCTATTTCTTTCCAGATTATTTGTTCGGGTGTATTGTAACGTGAAATGTTTAACATCTCGATTTGCCTAACATTGAGTGTCAATTTAATAATTAAATTCGATTGATATGGAAGCCAATCTTAAATTTGAGGACGCTAGCAAGTTAGCGCAAGACATGGCAGATATGAATTTAACAGATGCGGATGAAAATACAAGCTTATCAGATTCTACTGTAAATTATGGGACTACATACAATCTGGCATCTATGGGGTTCTCAGACACCAATAGGTATAGGAGCCTCTACCAAATTTGGCGACCGCGCTAGTCCAAGAATATTAAGTCTACCGCAGTATAAATCTGAAAAACATTCAAGTTGGGTCGGAGATGCCCAAATGATATTAAGCGCTTATAATATTGTACACCCTATGGAGAAATTTGTTGCAGTATGGATGACATTGCCTGAAAATTTCTCGAAATGCCTTGGAAAATTTCAGAGACAGAACTGTGGAAGAAAAACCGTACAATGCATTTGAGTTATTAATAGCTGAAATACAACAGCCTGGAAGATTGACACAAATTTTGCGATTTATTACGCTTAGTAGAAATGGGGCGTCAACTACCGTCCAAGATTTACGAACGCCTTTGCATAAAAGCTTCCAGGTTGAATATATCCAGAGATGTGGTAAACTCTATTTTTACAGCTGAGCTACCCTCTAGGCTTAGAACCCCATTGGAAGTATTAGAAACAATAAACATTGATTGGCCAACAAAACTCAGATGGCTAGACGGTGTGTATAAACAGCAGGAACCACAAGTACATGCTGTAAGAGCAGATTCTGTCATGGTGCAGCCAGTCAGGGCAGATACCCAAACCAACCTGACTATACAAGAAACCTTGCGTTTCTAATGTAGAGAAGTTGCTAGTTTACGTCGAGACATTTCGCAACATCAGAGTCAGGATAGATATACTAGACGTCGAGGGAGTCACTCGCGTCAACGCTTTGAAGGGCCACGCGGATGGTGTAAGGCACATTGCGAATACGGACGAAGTGCAAAGTGCCAAGGTGAGAATTGTATATACCCGCGACAAAGGTGGACCCAGATGGAAAGGAAGCACTAAACCGGTAGAGAGAAATCCATCACCGGGAAAAAATAAAATCACCACTAGTAGGAGCGGTAGGGGTTTCCATTGCAAAGACTCCCAGATATGCCTTTAAGAGGCACACTTAAGGCAAAAGTTAAAAATGCGACAGGACCAGTTAGCACCAATACAGAGGGCAGGAGAGTCCGATTCTTACTAAGCGGAGATCTGGAAAACATTGCCGGATTATCCAGCAACAAATTCCTTATTAATGATGAATTATCTGGATTAGAATTTGTCATCGATACGGATGCTGATGTAAGCATAGTTAGGTCAGACGTGATGGAAGCAGATTTCCCCACATTTTATTATCAACTATGGGCCGCTAACGGTAGTCCGATAGGAATCAAAGGGATCAAAAAAATGTAGGTGATATTAGGCCAGCAATCTTCCTTTAGATGAAATTTTCTAGTAGCCAATGTCAAGGACCATATCATAGGCATGGATTTCTTGACACATTTCAAACTGACATTAGACCCCAAAGCTAGGACTATCGCAGAAGGCGTAGGGATGTCAACACATACTGAATCTAACACGTCGGCAGTTAGAACAGTCCTCTTACCTCGACCAACAGTCGCACATGACTTTGCCGATATAGTCGAGAAGCACCTAGCAGTGTTTCAACCTTTCAGTGCAAAAAGGATAGGTTTGAAGACAGGAGTAGAACACCAAATAGAATTGGTGGCTCCGTTGCCTTGTTCACCAAAGGCTCAACCATTGGCACAACACAAGCAACAAGTTGCTTTGTCAGAATTTCACCAATTGCGCAAAGACGGAATTTGTAGAAGGTCAAATTCCAATTTTGCTTCCCCAATAGTGGCAGTTTCCAAATCTGAACCGGGTCAATAGAGGGGTTGTAGAAATTATCGTCTATTAAACTCAGTGACGAAGGGTGATTCTTATCCTCTCCCTAACCAGAGTACTTTACTCCGAGATATAGTGGGATATGAGGTTTATTCAACTTTCGATCTCCAGAAAGCTTACTATCAGATACCAATGGAGGAAATTTCGATACCACTCACTGCAATCAGATTTCCAGGAGCTGGATCGCATGAATTTCTTCGAATGCCTTTTGGTTTGGAAAATGCCAGTCAAAGCCTGTGCGATGTGTCAAACGTGTAAGGTGTGGAGACATACCAGAATCGAGATAAAGAAAATTTGGGGACCAATTGGACGGTTCAGACACGTACATATGGACATTATCGAAATGCCCGAGGTTAATGGTAATAAATATTTGCTAACTATAGTAGATAGATTTAGTCGTCAATTCGACGTGGCGATTTTAAAAGACATGACAGCGCAAGAAGTCTTTTTCGCGTTTCTACATAATTGGATATCGCGTTATGGTTTTACGGAAAAGGTCACTAGTGATCGCGGTAGTCAATTTATATTCGAGCTTTTCGAAAGATCTCTCAACATCATGGGAAAAACTGTATAGCATACTAGCGCGCACAAACCACGAGCAAATGGGTTGGTAGAAAGGCTGCATCGTGAACTGAAAGCTGCGTTAAGGTGTACTTGTGGAAAAAGCTGGATACATGATCTTCCAATAGTACTACTTGCCATGCGCAACAGATCTAGGGCAGAATTAGGTACTTCAATAGCAGAACTGGTTTATGGAGAACCATTAAGGTTGCCTGGAGATCTTCTAATAGAAACACCAAGTAGTCTTGATTGGGCTTCTAGTTATGTAGATTAGTTCGTAGGAGCACTTGGAGATATATTGTGTCGTTTGACTCCCTCCAAGACTAGAAAAACAAGAACCAAGTGCTATGTGACCTCTGATCCAAGATCGGCTTCGCATGTGTATGTAATTAATGAAAATAGGAAGAATTGCCTGACACCATTTTACAAAGGACCATATAAGTTCAAGTGGATGACTGACAAGAATGTCATCATAGAGATAAATGGCATTGAGGATTGTGTTACGTTGGATCGTAGCATTCCCCAGTTTATCTGGTTAGACGATACGACTGAATTAACAGATGCGTTGAATAACCATCGTTCTATGGGCGAATCTGATTTGTGCAATCCCTTCATACAGGCACATATCGAAATGCAGATCTCAGAAGACACGTTGTCTAAAATATCAAAATCTTATTCTACCATTTCACAACACGAAAACTGTTTGGCAATACCCAATGATATGGAAGAACCAGTGATAACGGTACAGGGCGCAATGCCGTCTTCAGGGGCGCCGTTATGCACAACACGTTCTGGAAGAGTGCAACGTCAGCCAAAGAATCATAATTACGTCTACTACTAGCCGTCTTTTTTTTGAGAAGGTGGTGTATGTGGAGAAAGATAATTCCTCCGCCAAAATTAAAGTGACATTAACTGATAAGTTTAAACCACCTTGGCTAATTGAAACGAATTTTATTTATAAATATTTTTTTTATTTTCCAGAACTTTTTTTGTTTATCTTCTTGACTTTGAGTTGTGCGCCATTTTCAGTTTTCGAGCATTACTGTCCTCGATTGGTTGTAACTTCCTTGGCATTCCGCAATTGTTTCATTTTTATTCGTTTAAAGTCTGATTGATTTCTACAATATACGCCTGCTAACACTGTCTTCTATTTTTATTGATGCACGCATTTGGGGACGTTGTGGAACAATTAGTTTAATAATTCTGTTTTTCGCGTTTATTTCTTGCCAGATTATTTGTTCGGGTGTTTTGTAATCTGAAAGGTTTCACATCCCGATTGCCTAACATTAAGTGTCAATTTAATAATTAAATTCTATCGATATGGTAGCTCATCTTAAATTTGAGGACACCAGCAAGTTAGCACAAGACATGGCAGGTATGAATTTAGCAGATGTGAAGGAAGTACAAGCTTATCAGATTCTACTGCTTATAATAGGACTACACACGATCTGGCATCTATGGGGTTCTCAGACACGAATAAGATAGGAGCCTCTACAACGTCTGTAGAGGCTCCTAACCTATTGGTGTCTGAGAACTCCATATATGCCAGATCGTATGTAGTCCCATAATTTATAGTAGAATCCGATAAGCTTGTATTTTCATTTGCATCGGCTAAAATCATACCTGCCACGTCTTGCGCTAACTTGCTAGCGTCCTCAAATTTAAGATTGGCTTTCATATCAATCGAATTTAATTATTAATTTGACACTTATTTTTAGGCAAATGGAGATGTGAAACCTTTCACGTTACAATGCACCCGAACAAATAATCTGGAAGGAAATAGACGCGAAAAACAGAATTATCAAATTAACTGTTCCAGAACGTCTCCAAATGCGTATATCAATAAAAAATATAAGACAGTGTACTATAGGAAGATCGTGTATCCAGCTTGTTTCTGTAGTACACCTTAACGCAGCTTTCAGTTCACGATGCAGCCTTTCTACCATCCCATTTGCTCGTGGTTTGTGCGCGCTAGTATGCTATACAGTTGTTCCCATGATGTTGAGAGATCTTTCGAAAAGCTCGGATATAAATTGACTACCGCGATCACTAGTGACCTTTTCCGGAAAACCATAACGCGATATCCAATTATGTAGAAACGCGAAAAAGACTTCTTGCGCTGTCATGTCTTTTAAAATCGCCACGTCGAATTGACGACTAAATCTATCTACTATAGTTAGCAAATATTTATTACCATTAACCTCGGGCATTTCGATAATGTCCATATGTACGTGTCTGAACCGTCCAATTGGTCCCCAAATTTTCTTTATCTCGATTCTGGTATGTCTCCACACCTTACACGTTTGACACATCGCACAGGCTTTGACTGGCATTTTCCAAACCAAAAGGCATTCGAAGAAATTCATGCGATCCAGCTCCTGGAAATCTGATTGCAGTGAGTGGTATCGAAATTTCCTCCATTGGTATCTGATAGTAAGCTTTCTGGAGATCGAAAGTTGAATAAACCTCATATCCCACTATATCTCGGAGTAAAGTACTCTGGTTAGGGAGAGGATAAGAATCACCCTTCGTCACTGAGTTTAATAGACGATAATTTCTACAACCCCTCTATTGACCCGGTTCAGATTTGGAAACTGCCACTATTGGGGAAGCAAAATTGGAATTTGACCTTCTACAAATTCCGTCTTTGCGCAATTGGTGAAATTCTGACAAAGCAACTTGTTGCTTGTGTTGTGCCAATGGTTGAGCCTTTGGTGAACAAGGCAACGGAGCCACCAATTCTATTTGGTGTTCTACTCCTGTCTTCAAACCTATCCTTTTTGCACTGAAAGGTTGAAACACTGCTAGGTGCTTCTCGACTATATCGGCAAAGTCATGTGCGACTGTTGGTCGAGGTAAGAGGACTGTTCTAACTGCCGACGTGTTAGATTCAGTATGTGTTGACATCCCTACGCCTTCTGCGATAGTCCTAGCTTTGGGGTCTAATGTCAGTTTGAAATGTGTCAAGAAATCCATGCCTATGATATGGTCCTTGACATTGGCTACTAGAAAATTTCATCTAAAGGAAGATTGCTGGCCTAATATCACCTACATTTTTTTGATCCCTTTGATTCCTATCGGACTACCGTTAGCGGCCCATAGTTGATAATAAAATGTGGGGAAATCTGCTTCCATCACGTCTGACCTAACTATGCTTACATCAGCATCCGTATCGATGAGAAAATGTTAATATTGGGAATAGGTTATGCATCAGAATTTAACTGACGGTAAACTCAGCAGGCTCTGTACGATGATTCCCTCTTCCAACGGCCTTAAAAATTCCTCTTGGGCAGCTTTCAGTTTAGCAGGAGCCAGTGGTAACTTCTCGAGTGCAATAGGTTGTCCTTCTGTGACGATATGGTGCATCGTATTGAAGACTCATAGCTCTGACTTACTGAGATCGAAAAGCGTCATTTGTTCTCGAAGAGCTGCTGATATATTTGCTGAATGATGCACTGGGGTTGTCTGAATGACCTGTAACCCCAAACGCTTGTAGGCAAGTGTCCAAAAACTTTGCTCAAGTCCGGTGGAGGGGTCGATGATATTTTGATTGGCAAGATCAACAATGAGCTGAAATTTCAAAAAGAAATCAAGGAATATTTTGTTGTGTGAGACGTTGGCGACGATAAAGTTGTGAGTAAATTCACGCCGTAAACCTATGTTGAGAGTGCAATACCAGCTGCCATAAGTAGGTACGGGCTCCCCTGTAGCTGTTGCGTGTAAAACGCATCGCGACATCTCGACTATTGAATTACCCTTGAGAATCAAGACTGCTGCAACTGTGTCTACGATGAAATCAAGAAGAAGCAGAAGTTTTTTAAATGATGAATCTCTTTGCGAGAAGTTTGTTGGGCTGTTTGGCCGGGTCATGCAAACAAGTAGGCTGGAGATTGCAACCGACATTGTCAGTTTGGCTGTCTATGTGGCATATTCGGCGTGGACGAAAAGAGTCATTAGAAATATCAGATTTTACGTGATTGCTTCCATGTGGCGCCGTTGATGCCGTTGATGCGCAGAAAGTACGGTCTTCTACTTTCTACGCCATACGTTTCCCGATCCTCATGTTCCACTGCGCCTGTTTCTGTAGTCTTTCCCGTCAACTGTGGAAATTGGCACTCATTCGGAAATTCTTCTGAACTGCAGATAGAAACTTGACATGAATAGAAAATCTTCTGGTGATTATAGCACCAGCTATTTGGGGCATATATGTTAAAATTTTGCGGGATCTAGATCACCGCCTATTGTTATTTCCTGTTTTGGGTGTAAAATTGGGTCGAGCGTTCACCTAATTTAGCTCAGATTTCCCTATGGCCAATCCTTCTAGAACTTTAGTCATGTTCTATGATATCCTCTCTAAAGAGGAGATCCTATCATCCTGTGGGGAACGATAAAAGGATGACGGATTTAACCTAGGTTCCAAAACCTTAAATTCTAAATAACATCTCTCAGATACGTTATCTATAGTGAGAGTGTTGGAGCGCTGTCAGGCGAACAATATTACTGACCGGGGAAGATTTTTAATAAAAACAATTTTAGCTTCATGATCAGAAATTCCCTTAAATTCTCAAAGGTTTGGCATATCTAACTGCGTATATTTATTTATTATCTTCTCAGTTTCAGTGGAATCCAGAAAAGATTCTACTTCACAGTTACATACTGTTTGTTGCAGTCAACTAATATATAAGCAAGTATGTATTATGTGTTGCGAATCTAGTAACAAATTAGTTCACTTGTGATCAGAAGGTAAACCAAAGACAGCATGAACGGAAAGTATAATCTCACGCACATTCGTTTCGTCCTTACTGGCGACTCATCAGTAGGAGCTGGTATTACGCCCTTTAACCAACATATATTTGAGTGAAGAATGTGGGTTAATAGGACGGTACTGTCTTCACCCAAATATATATTGGTTAAAGGGTGTAATACCGGCTCGTACTGATAAGTCGTCAGTAAGCATGAAACGAATGTGCATGAGATTTTACTTTCCTTTCATGCTGTCTTTGGTTTATTCTTCTGGTCACAAGTGAACTAATTTGTTACTAGGTTTGCAACACCTATTACATATTTACATACAAGTTTCTACTTCAATTTGGAGGCCCAAAACAGGATTGGGTAGTTTCCTAATGGCCTCAAGCTTTGGATAAATCCGTTGATGCAATTATAAGAGAAGTTTAGCGAAAATGTTTGACAGTTTTTAATGACTTTCATAATCTGAAAACGAGGAGAAAGCGGAGTCTACGCGCATAAAGAATAGTTCGCTAACTCCATCCAAAACAGGAACTTCAATATCTAACATTGGTCCTGACATTCGAATAATCTTACGGGATCTTAAAAGCATAAATTTATGAGCAAGATGAAATGTATAAAAGGATTTTGAATGAAACGTTTACCAGAAATCTGCTTCTAGAGCTGAAACAAAATCTTCCGTAGTTGAATCGGTCGTGAATGAGCACAGAGCACGGATGACGTTAGTTCCTTCACAAAATCACAAGTCACAGTTCTTAACTTTCGTACAGTCAATAATGTTCTTTCACAAAATAAAAAAAATATTCTGCGTAAACATTCCAGTTGTGCATACAAGATCACCAAGATGTACAATTTTGTACGTAGGAGAATAATTTTCAATTGAACACTTTCCCTCAAAAAAATTCCCAACAAAAAAATTACCCACAAGACCTCGACTTTCGAAAGACTCACAAACAGAGTACAACGTGGCATATGCTAATGTCAATTTACTATACTCCAAAAAAAATAAAATGAAAAAGAAAAACAGTCCATTGTATTTATTCCAAAAGTTTTGTGAACTGATATTAAGTCAAAAAACAGTATTGTTCTCACTATCCTGGCGCGGTCGCCAATTTTGTAAAACGGCCCATCTTCAAGTTAATGCCGTACGACGTTAAAAAGTCAGTTAGGAGCCAGGGTGGCTGAGATAGTGTACTGTTGCGAGGCCCTTATTAGGGCCGGTATTGCGTTCTCCGGCAAATTCCGAGAAAGTTAGTTGGTGTAGCAGTATTTTGAAATACTCCTAGACACTTGAGAACAGCTCTGGTTGACTGGGTTGTTGTTCCTTTTGTTGTGGCGTTGACATCAGTGTCGAGTGAGATGTTGAGGCCCCTAACCTATCCGTGTCAGTAAGCCCCATAGATGCCAGATCGCTGGAAGTCCTAAAATTCACAGTAGAGTCTGATATGCTTATATTATTGCTTGTGTCATTTAAATTAAAGTGCGCTATGTCCTGCACTAACTTGTATGTGTCCTCATACTTAATATCGGTATCCATGATCAAATTTTTTAATAATTAAATTGACACTTACTATGGCAAATAGAAGGTGAGAGTCGGACAGCTGCTATGCCAGCAATAATCTGTTTTGATGTGTACGTGACCCACAAATAAAACAATTATACCTGTTCCAAGGCTCCTCCTCAGTGCTATATTATATCAGAACACAAGGCAAGGATTGGAGGAGTATATTGAAAATTGTTGTAATCGTTTATAATGGAAAGAAATGTTAAAATGCAGCAGACCAAAATTTTACAACCAGACAGGAAGCGAAATGCTCAAAAACTGAAAATAGCGCACAATTTTGAAATCAAGTATTTTAAACAAAGAATGTTCTGGAAAATAAAAAGAAAAAATTCTTTTTAAATAAAGTTGTTACAATCAGCTTTTTTGGTTCGAATTTATCACTCAAGTCATTTTATATAAGGCGGAGGATTCAACATCCTCCACATACACCACCTTCTCAAAAAAGAGGAACGCCTAATAGTAGATGTAATCATCGTTCTTCGGCTGACGATGTATTCTTCCAGAACGTTTTGTGCATACTCGCGCCCCTGACGTCGTCATCTCGCCCGATATAACATTCACTGGTTCTTCAATATCATCTGGTGTCGACAAATAATTTTCATGCTGTGATTCAGTAGAATAAGATTTTGATATGTTAGACAACGGTTTTTCCGAGTACTGCATTTCATTATGTGTCTGCAAGATGGGATTGCACACCTCAGATTCGCCCATGGAACGGTCATTCGACGCATCTTTTAATTCGGTCACACCGTCAATCCAGATAAACTGGGGAATACAGCGATCCAACGTAACACAATCCTCAATGCCATTTATTTCTATGATGACATTCTTGTCAGTCATCTTCTTGACCTTGTAAGGTCCTTTGTAAAATGGTGTTAGGCAGTTCTTCCTATTCTCATTAGTTATATATACATGCGCAGCCGATTTTAAATAGGAGGACACATAGCATTTAGTTTTAGGTTTTCTAGTCTTGTTTGGGGCCAAACGACACATCTTGTCCCTAAGTGCTCCTACAAACCAATCTACATAACTAGAAGCCCAATCAAGACTACTTGGAGTTTCTATTAGAAGATCTCCAGGCAACCTTAATGGACCTCCATAAACCAATCCTGCTATGGAAGTTCCTAATTGTGCCCTATATCTGTTGCGCATGGCGACTAGTACTATAGGAAGATCGTGTATCCAGCTTGTTCCACTTGTACACCTTAATGCAGCTTTCAGTTCACGATGTATCCTTTCTATCATCCCATTTGCTCGTGGGTTATACGCGCTAGTATGTATTATAGTGGTTCCCATGATGTTGAGGGATCTTACGAAAAGCTCTGACATAAATTGACTACCGCGATCACTAGTGACCTTTTCCGGAACACCATAACGCGATATCCAATTATGTAGAAACGCGAACAAAACTTCTTGCGCTGTCATGTCTTTTAAAATCACCATTTCAAATTGACGACTAAATCTATCTACCATAGTCAGCAAGTATTTGTTTCCGTTTACTTCAGGCATCTCAACAATGTCTATGTGTACTTGTCTGAACCGTCCATTTGGTATTCCAATGTTCTTTATCTCGGTTCTGGTATGTCTCCACACCTTACACGTTTGACACACGGCACAGGCTCTTACTCATACCCGTATATCTTTAGACATGTGCGGCCATACGTATCTGTCGTTGATCAATCGAATGGTGGCTTTAATGGATGGATGACCCATGTCATGCAACACTTGGATAATCTTGGCCCGTAACTCCAATGGCACATATGGTCGTGGTTGACTTCTAGATGTTTCGCATAACAACCACTTGCCACTTATGAGCATACGCACATATCCTGGTCTTTTGGACAATACCAATGTAAAGGGATCCAGTCCTTGCGCTTTCTCGATTTGACTAACGAAATCGTGCATTGATTCTTCTAAACTTTTCAAAGGACCTTGAAATATCGTATCGACATCAACTTCATTCGGTCGGCTTAGTGCATCTGCAACCACATTCTCTTTACCAGCAATATGAGACAGTGAAATCAAACTCTGCTAACCGTGTTATTTGGGAATTTACTCTACGAGAGTAATTAAGCCTAGCTGTCTTACCAAGTATGCTAATCAATGGCTTATGATCGATCAATAACTTAAATTTGTGACCATCTAAGTAATGCTCGAAGTGTATCACTGCTGCATACACTGCTAGAAGCTCTTTACCAAACGTATCAAAACGTTTTTCTCGATCATTAAGCTTACGGCTATAAAACCCAATCGGTCTTACTACTTCCTGATCTCTTTGCTGTAGCACTGCCCCTAATGCAACATCTGAGGCATCTGTGATTAGTTCGAAAGGTTTTCCCAATCTACAGGTGCTAATGTGGTTACGTCACTTAACATGTCCTTGGCCTTTTGGAAATTTTCTCGGTCTTCTTGACTCAAGTTTATAGGACAAGACTTTTTGATCGTGCTCTTTTCACGAGTGAGATGGCTTGTTAACGATCCAAGAATTCCGGCTAGACCTGGAATGAATCGACGATAATAGCTCATCATACCCAAGAAACTTCGCAACTGGCGTACAGTTCGGGGTTCCGTTACGTCCTTAATAGCTTGGACCTTATCTTCCAAAGGTTTAATTCCGTCTTTGGAAAGTATATGCCCAAGGTATTTAACTGAAGGGCAACCTATATTACTCTTATTAGGTTTGACCACTAATCCATATTGTTCCAGCCTGGTCAAAACCGTTTCTAAATGCGTACGATGTTCATTTCGGGAGCGACTAAAAATAATTATGTCGTATATATATACTCCTGCAAATGGACAATTCTGAAGGATTTCTTCAGCCAAACGCTGGAATGTCTGACATGGCATTTTTCAAACCAAAAGGCATTCGAAGAAATTCATGCGATCCCCCTCCTGGAAATCTGACTGCGGTGAGTGGTATCGAACTTTCCTCCATTGGTACCTGATAGTACGCTTTCTGGAGATCGTGCTTAAATAGTTTTGAAAACGAAAGCTCGCACGCCATTGGTTAATGGCAAATTTCGCTTGTTTTAATTGGTGCCGCGTAAATTGAATTTGAATTTCATTTACGTAATATGTCGGCGAATTTTTCTTCAGCCGTTAAAATAATAATAATAATAATAATGATAATAATAATAATAATATTAATAATAATAGTAATAATACATATATTTGACAACAAAGGCAACAGGCTCAACCATTAAAATAACAAATGAAAGGCAGGATATGTGGAGGTGAATGAAATTGTGACTAGCCAAGTATTTAAAACAGGGGATGGAGTAGTTGAAGAGAAGTGCTTTCATTAACTTCATGATAGTTTGATCTGGTGAAAAAGAAAGATTCCATTTGACTAGATAGGATCAACTGGAATACAATAAATAAAGGATCCGAGCATCAATACTTGGTAGGCTGGTGTTGGACAAACGAATTTGAGTGTGAGTTTGAAAGTGATGGCGGACCAGTAGCTGTTGTTGTCCGTCGGTGTTCTTAGTCGTGGATGTTGAATTTCTGTAGGGTAGTATTGACTAGGATTAAGTCGATAAGATTGAAGCTTGTGTCTCGTGCAGAGTTCCCTGGCTTCCGTTGAGCAATGGTAGGCGAGGAGGAATCAGTGTCCGATGAATACCGTCGGGTGGTCTAGTAGACTTTTCGAGTTTCCGGTCGTTCACTGAAACAAAAAAGAAAAGAATTAGTTGAGAAAAACGTGGTAAAGTATTCACTATTTTTATGCGGTAGAAAGAAAAATGAGAATAGAAATGGTATCAGGGAGTCAAGAGTGAGAAATAAAAAATCAGAGGGGAAAAGTGGAAATTGGAGGCCAAACAGAAGAGACTTCACCCTTCGAAACTAGTAACAAGTGAATAGCCTTGGGATGAAAGAAGTGTTATGGTTTATGAAGAAACCAATTGCGCCTCCAATTGGCCGACTTGCATAGAAATTTGTTAAAGAAGTACGTGTGGGCCGCCTTTTTAAATTCGTGCTTGAATAAGAGCTTTATTTCAGTGGGAGGAGCGTTGAAAAAACTAATGGCTTTGGAAAAGAGATAGATTTTGTTAAATATATTGGGAGTATGGTTGGATTGGATTGAAGAGTTGTTAGAGCGTGTGGCGTAGTGGTGATTTGGGTGAGCAAAGTTGTGCAGTGATAGGCATGTTATGATCTTATGAACAAAAGAAACGATTAGTAAGTGACGGGTAAACCATAGCGGTAGAAGATTAGCCAGGTGTAGGCATTCCCGATAATTTTGGCTGAGAGGGAAGACTCGATTTAGAAACCTAGAGGAGGTCTGTTCGATGGCATACGAGGAGGCTAGAGTGAGAGAACAATAGAATTCGCTAGCGTATAGAATGAGGAGTGGATCATAGACCTTGAATAGCGTGAGTTGGAGAGTGGGGTTGTTAGTCTTGAAGCAGATCAAATGGGCCCATTTGAAGAGTTTGGAAGTAGTGTGTGTAAGGTGTGGGATGAAGTAGAGAGATTTTTAAAATTAATACCAAGTTGCTCGGCCGAATCTATTATTTCAATATCAAGGGGATAATTTGCATCTGGGAGAGAACAGAATGGGTCGCAGAGGAGAGTTTCATCAAACGAGTCTTGACAGGGTTTAGTTTGAGACCGATATTGCTGAGCTGTGATTGGAGCAAGGATAAAATCTCCGATATAATGGTTAAGGAAGGGTTGGATGCTGTGGGGTTACTGAATACTATGATCATGTCTTCCGTTTATTTAAACAGCTTGAAAAGGTTGTCCTTAACCTGTACCTGCGCAAGTGTAAAGTTGAAAAGAATAGGACCAAGTACGAAGCTCTGGGGAACACCAGATCTGATAAAGGCTGTCCACGAGTGACTATTTACGACTTTTACGGTTGCACATCTGTTTCGGAAATAGTAACTGATAAGATTGAGGACGATGCCGCAGATACCACTGCTCAACAGAGCGAATTCAATTGCTGAAAATGACAAAGAATCAAAAGCCTTAAATACATCTAGGAAGAGGAGAGTGCTTTCATGACCTTTGAGAAAGAGGAGTAGCAGTGATTAAGGGCGCTGACTAAGTTAGTGGAAGATAGCGGCCATTCAGGAAGCATTGTTGATAGTCTAGGAAATAGAAGTTGTCCTGAGACTTAATGAAAGTGTAGGTTAGGTTGTATAAGACCCTGTCGAAGATTTCAGAGAAGGAAGAGACGATAGTAAATGGGCGGAGATCTTTAAATAAGGAGATCGACGAAGTGCCATCTTTTTGGATAAGAGAAATCTTTGAATTAAGCCATTCCGGGTTTGACAGTTTTTAATGACTTTCATAATCTGGAAACGAGGAGAAAGCGGAGTCTACGCGCATAAAGAATAGTTCGCTAACTCCATCCAAAACAGAACTTCAATATCTAACATTGGTCCTGACATTCGAATAATCTTACGGGATCTTAAAAGCATAAATTTATGAGCAAGATGAAATGTATAAAAGGATTTTGAATGAAACGTTTACCAAAAATCTGCTTCTAGAGCTGAAACAAAATCTTCCGTAGTTGAATCGGTCGTGAATGAGCACAGAGCACGGATGACGTTAGTTCCTTCACAAAATCACAAGTCACAGTTCTTAACTTTCGTACAGTCAATAATGTTCTTTCACAAAATAAAAAAAATATTCTGCGTAAACATTCCAGTTGTGCATACAAGATCACCAAGATGTACAATTTTGTACGTAGGAGAATAATTTTCAATTGAACACTTTCCCTCAAAAAAATTCCCAACAAAAAAATTACCCACAAGACCTCGACTTTCGAAAGACTCACAAACAGAGTACAACGTGGCATATGCTAATGTCAATTTACTATACTCCAAAAAAAATAAAATGAAAAAGAAAAACAGTCCATTGTATTTATTCCAAAAGTTTTGTGAACTGATATTAAGTCAAAAAACAGTATTGTTCTCACTATCCTGGCGCGGTCGCCAATTTTGTAAAACGGCCCATCTTCAAGTTAATGCCGTACGACGTTAAAAAGTCAGTTAGGAGCCAGGGTGGCTGAGATAGTGTACTGTTGCGAGGCCCTTATTAGGGCCGGTATTGCGTTCTCCGGCAAATTCCGAGAAAGTTAGTTGGTGTAGCAGTATTTTGAAATACTCCTAGACACTTGAGAACAGCTCTGGTTGACTGGGTTGTTGTTCCTTTTGTTGTGGCGTTGACATCAGTGTCGAGTGAGATGTTGAGGCCCCTAACCTATCCGTGTCAGTAAGCCCCATAGGTGCCAGATCGCTGGAAGTCCTAAAATTCACAGTAGAGTCTGATATGCTTATATTATTGCTTGTGTCATTTAAATTAAAGTCCGCTATGTCCTTCACTAACTTGCATGTGTCCTCATACTTAATATTGGTATTCATGATCAAATGTTTTATTAAATAAAAATTGACACTTACAATGGCAAATGGAAGGTGAGAGTCGGTCAGCGTCAAACCCAGCAATAAATCTGTTTTGATGTGTACGTGACCCACAAATAAAACAATTATACCTGTTCCAAGGCTCCTCCTCAGTGCTATATTATATCAGAACACAAGGAAAGAATTGGAAGAGTATATTGAAAATTGTTGTAATCGTTTATAATGGAAAGAAATGTTAAAATGCAGCAGACCAAAATTTTATAACCAGACGGGAAGCGAGATAATCAAAAACTGAAATTAGCGCACAATTTTAAAAATCAAGTATTTAAACAAAGAATGTTCTGGAAAATAAAAAGAAAAAATTATTTTTAAATAAAGTTGTTACAATCAGCTATGGTGGTTTAAATTTATCATTCAAGGTCATTTTATATAAGGCGGAGGATTCAACATCCTTCACATACACCACCTTCTCAAAAAAAGAGAGGAACGACTAATAGTAGATGTAATCATAGTTCTTCGGCTGACGATGTATTCTTCCAGAACGTTTTGTGCATACTGGCGCCCCTGACGTCGTCATCTCGCCCGGTATAACATTCGCTGGTTCTTCAAAATCATCTGGTGTCGACAAATAGGTTTCATGCTGTGATTCAGTAGAATAAGATTTTGCTATGTTAGAAAACGGTTCTTTCGAGTACTGCATTTCATTATGTGTCTGCAAGATGGGATTGCACACCTCAGATTCGCCCATGGAACGGTCATTCGACGCATCTATTAATTCGGTCACACCGTCAATCCAGATAAACTGGGGAATACAGCGATCCAACGTAACACAATCCTCAATGCCATTTATTTCTATGATGACATTCTTGTCAGTCATCTTCTTGACCTTGTAAGGTCCTTTGTAAAATGGTGTTAGGCAGTTCTTCCTATTCTCATTAGTTATATATACATGCGCAGCCGATTTTAAATAGGAGGACACATAGCATTTAGTTTTAGGTTTTCTAGTCTTGTTTGGGGCCAAACGACACATCTTGTCCCTAAGTGCTCCTACAAACCAATCTACATAACTAGAAGCCCAATCAAGACTACTTGGAGTTTCTATTAGAAGATCTCCAGGCAACCTTAATGGACCTCCATAAACCAATCCTGCTATGGAAGTTCCTAATTGTGCCCTATATCTGTTGCGCATGGCGACTAGTACTATAGGAAGATCGTGTATCCAGCTTGTTCCACTTGTACACCTTAATGCAGCTTTCAGTTCACGATGTATCCTTTCTATCATCCCATTTGCTCGTGGGTTATACGCGCTAGTATGTATTATAGTGGTTCCCATGATGTTGAGGGATCTTACGAAAAGCTCTGACATAAATTGACTACCGCGATCACTAGTGACCTTTTCCGGAACACCATAACGCGATATCCAATTATGTAGAAACGCGAACAAAACTTCTTGCGCTGTCATGTCTTTTAAAATCGCCACTTCAAATTGACGACTAAATCTATCTACCATTGTCAGCAAATATTTGTTACCATTTACTTCGGGCATCTCAACAATGTCTATGTGTACGTGTCTGAACCGTCCAATTGGTATCCCAGTATTCTTTATCTCGGTTCTGGTATGTCTCCACACCTTACACGTTTGACACTTGGCACAGGCTCTTACCCATACCTGTATGTCTTTAGACATGTGCGGCCATACGTATCTGTCGTTGATTAATCGAATGGTGGCTTTAATGGATAGATGACCCATGTTAGGTAATACTTGGATAATCTTGGCCCGTAACTCCAATGGCACATATGGTCGTGGTTGACTTCTAGATGTTTCGCATAACAACCACTTGCCACTTATGAGCTTACGAACATATCCTGGTCTTTTAGATAATACTGATGTAAAGGGATCCGATCCTTGCGCTTCCTCGATTTGACTAACGAAATCGTTCATTGATTCATTTAAATTTTTTAATGGACCTTGAAATATCAGCTCGACATCAGCTTCATTCGGTCGGCTAAGTGCATCAGCCACCACATTCTCCTTACCAGCAATATGAGACACAGTGAAATCGAACTCTGCTAACCGTGTTATTTGGGAATTTACTCTACGCGAGTAATTAAGCCTAGCTGTCTTACCAAGTATGCTAATCAATGGCTTATGATCGGTCAATAACTTAAACTTGTGACCATCTAAGTAATGCTCAAAGTGTATCACTGCTGCATACACTGCTAGAAGCTCTTTACCAAACGTATCATAATGTTTTTCTCGATCATTAAGCTTACGGCTATAAAACCCAATCGGTCTTACTACGTTTTGATCTCTTTGCTGTAGCACTGCCCCTAATGCAACATCTGACGCATCTGCGATTAACTCGAAATATTTTTCCCAATATACAAGTGCTAATGTAATTACGTCACTTAACATATCCTTGGCCTTTTGGAAATTTTCTCGGTCTTCTTGACTCAAGTTTATAGGCCAAGACTTCGTGATCGTGCTCTTTTCACGAATGAGATGGCATGTTAACGATCCAAGAATTCCGGCTAGACCTGGAATGAATCGACGATAATAGCTGATCATCCCAAGAACCTTCGCAACTGGCGTACTGTTCGGGGTTCCGTTACGTCCTTAATAGCTTGGACCTTATCTTCCAAAGGTTTAATTCCGTCTTTGGAAAGTATATGCCCAAGGTATTGAACTGAAGAGCAACCTATATTACTCTTATTAGGTTTGACCACTAATCCATATTGTTCCAGCCTGGTTAAAACCGTTCGAAATGCGTACGATGTTCGTCTCCTGAGCGACTAAAAATTATTATGTCGTCTATATATACCCTCGCAAATGGAAAACTCTGAAGGATTTCTTCAGTCAAACGCTGGAATGTCTGACTGGCATTTTTCAAACCAAAAGTCATTCGAAGAAATTCATTCGATCCCCCTCCTGGAAATCTGACTGCGGTGAGTGGTATCGAACTTTCCTCCATTGGTACCTGATAGTACGCTTTCTGGAGATCGTGCTTAAATAGTTTTGAAAACGAAAGCTCGCACGCCAGTGATTAATGGCATATTTAGCTTGTTTTAATTGGTGCCGCGTAAATTGAATTTGAATTTCATTTACGTAATATGTCGGCGAATTTTTCTTGAGCCGTTAAAATAATAATAATAATAATAATGATAATAATAATAATAATATTAATAATAATAGTAATAATACATATATTTGGCAACAAAGGCAACAGGCTCAACCAATAAAATAACAAATGAAAGGCAGGATATGTGGAGGTGAATGAAATTGTGACTAGCCAAGTATTTAAAACAGGGGATGGAGTAGTTGAAGAGAAGTGCTTTCATTAACTTCATGATAGTTTGATCTGGTGAAAAAGAAAGATTCCATTTGACTAGATAGGATCAACTGGAATACAATAAATAAAGGATCCGAGCATCAATACTTGGTAGGCTGGTGTTGGACAAACGAATTTGAGTGTGAGTTTGAAAGTGATGGCGGACCAGTAGCTGTTGTTGTCCGTCGGTGTTCTTAGTCGTAGATGTTGAATTTCTGTAGGGTAGTATTGACTAGGATTAAGTCGATAAGATTGAAGCTTGTGTCTCGTGCAGAGTTCCCTGGCTTCCGTTGAGCAATGGTAGGCGAGGAGGAATCAGTGTCCGATGAATACCGTCAGGTGGTCTAGTAGACTTTTCGAGTTTCCGGTCGTTCACTGAAACAAAAAAGAAAAGAATTAGTTGAGAAAAACGTGGTAAAGTATTCACTATTTTTATGCGGTAGAAAGAAAAATGAGAATAGAAATGGTATCAGGGAGTCAAGAGTGAGAAATAAAAAATCAGAGGGGAAAAGTGGAAATTGGGGGCCAAACAGAAGAGACTTCACCCTTCGAAACTAGTAACAAGTGAATAGCCTTGGGATGAAAGAAGTGTTATGGTTTATGAAGGAACCAATTGCGCCTCCAATTGGCCGACTCGCATAGAAATTTGTTAAAGAAGTACGTGTGGGCCGCCTTTTTAAATTCGTGCTTGAATAAGAGCTTTATTTCAGTGGGAGGAGCGTTGAAAACACTAATGGCTTTGGAAAAGAGATAGATTTTGTTAAATATATTGGGAGTATGGTTGGATTGGATTGAAGAGTTGTTAGAGCGTGTGGCGTAGTGGTGATTTGGGTGAGCAAAGTTGTGCAGTGATAGGCATGTTATGATCTTATGAACAAAAGAAACGATTAGTAAGTGACGGGTAAACCATAGCGGTAGAAGATTAGCCAGGTGTAGGCATTCCCGATAATTTTGGCTGAGAGGGAAGACTCGATTTAGAAACCTAGAGGAGATCTGTTCGATGGCATACGAGGAGGCTAGAGTGAGAGAACAATAGAATTCGCTAGCGTATAGAATGAGGAGTGGATCATAGACCTTGAATAGCGTGAGCTGGAGAGTGGAGTTGTTAGTCTTGAAGAAGATCAAATGGGCCCATTTGAAGAGTTTGGAAGTAGTGTGTGCTAGGTGTGGGGAGAAGTAGAGAGATTTTTAAAATTAATACCAAGTTGCTTG
This sequence comes from Eudiplozoon nipponicum, assembly GCA_029291075.1. Lineage (NCBI taxonomy): Eukaryota > Metazoa > Platyhelminthes > Monogenea > Mazocraeidea > Diplozoidae > Eudiplozoon > Eudiplozoon nipponicum. Next base: position 58,575 of record JAQBSW010000673.1, read on the forward strand.
GCCGAATCTATTATTTCAATATAAAGGGGATAATTTGCATCTGGGAGAGAACAGAATGGGTCGCAGAGGAGAGTTTCATTAAACGAGTCTTGACAGGGTTTAGTTTGAGACCGATATTGCTGAGCTGTGATTGGAGCAAGGATAAAAGCTCCGATATAATGGTTAAGGAAGGGTTGGATGCTGTGGGGTTACTGAATACTATGATCATGTCTTCCGTTTATTTAAACAGCTTGAAAAGGTTGTCCTTAACCTGTACCTGCGCAAGTGTAAAGTTGAAAAGAATAGGACCAAGTACGAAGCTCTGGGGAACACCAGATCTGATAAAGGCTGTCCACGAGTGACTATTTACGACTTTTACGGTTGCACATCTGTTTCGGAAATAGTAACTGATAAGATTGAGGACGATGCCGCAGATACCACTGCTCAACAGAGCGAATTCAATTGCTGAAAATGACAAAGAATCAAAAGCCTTAAATACATCTAGGAAGAGGAGAGTGCTTTCATGACCTTTGAGAAAGAGGAGTAGCAGTGATTAAGGGCGCTGACTAAGTTAGTGGAAGATAGCGGCCATTCAGGAAGCATTGTTGATAGTCTAGGAAATAGAAGTTGTCCTGAGACTTAATGAAAGTGTAGGTTAGGTTGTATAAGACCCTGTCGAAGATTTCAGAGAAGGAAGAGACGATAGTAAATGGGCGGAGATCTTTAAATAAGGAGATCGACGAAGTGCCATCTTTGTGGATAGGAGAAATCTTTGAATTAAGCCATTCCGGGGGAAGATAGTTAGTTTCGAGGCACCAGTTGATAACATTGGAAACCAGAGAGGAGAGATTCCAGCCCAGAAGGGCAATCACGCTGACCAACACACCGTAATAATCAAATTGGGGTTTAGATTTGATTATTTGATTGCTCGATAGACAGAAGCCGGCGAAATTTTGAACCAGCGTAAGTTCTCAGCGTCTGTTGTCAATCATCTCAGCAGGCGGTGTGGGCATGGAGAAGAAGTCTAGAAGATAATTTATATATTCGTCGGCAAAGCTGGAGTCGTCCGACCGAGCAAATTTTATGTATGAGGCGTTAAAATTTTGTAGCAATTGGTGTTTTATGACTGAGAACTTTAACTGGAAGTTAGGTGCCGTGCGGATGCGTCTCTCGATATTGAGCGCTTGTTTGTTGCTAACCTGTTTAATGTGCTAATCGATAAGTCGCGGTGCAAGAACGCAAGCAAGTGATGATATGCGTAATCTAGAGTTGTGTGCAAGGTTGCCGCGTGCCTTAAACAATGTGTTCAACTTGTTCGTCGCGTGTATGTGTAGAATAGAGGTGACAGAATTAAAGTGTTGGGATAAAATGTTATGAACTTCGGTAAAGCATTAAGAGAGGTTGTCTGGGAGAAATAGATCCCTCCAGTTAACGGCGTCACAGAGTCGGCGAAACTCTTTCCAGTTGGTGAATCGCTTGAATGTTTGTGTGCCCTCTCTAGGGGTTATAGATAAACGAGAAATAAGGAAGGATACCTGACAGTGATCGAAATTAGGGAAGATCTCCCGAGGTTGGACGTTGGTCACCTCTTTGTTGGAGAGGACACAGTCAAGTTGGTTGTTCCCTCGGGTAGGGATGTGCAAGAATTAATTTATTAGGTTATCCGCGAAGAGCTGCAGCAACGGGTGACTTTCAGAAAGTATTTTTTCCAGTTTACCAGGGGGAGGTTAAGGTCGCCTACAACGACGTAGAGATTGGAATGCTGAGAGAAAAAGTGGACAAAAGTTGAGCCCCGCGAATGTCGTCGATGATTGGGAGATTGTGGGTCTGTAGACAACAAAGATAGATACACTTTTGTTAAGGATCAGTAGCTGAAAAAAGAAAAACTCTATTTCTAGTGAATTCGATGTAGACAAACTTTTGTGCATGAGAGAGAAACGGACATAGGCAGACAGGCCGCCCCCTCGACCGACCGTTCTGTCACTACGAATGAAAGTGTAACCATGGAAATGGAAACAATCATCGCAGTGTATGGAATGGGACAGCCATGTTTCAACAAGGAAGCATATGTATAGCTCGTTAGAGGATAGAAATGCTTGCAGTTGTTTGATTTTTGGCGTAAGCGATCTGAAATTGATAAGAATTGCTGAGAGTGATCTGTGGGAAAGAGGGTTAGACCGGGGAGGAAAAGCGGGCGGCCGGAGCAAGATAGAGGGCTGATGAGGGTAACTGATCGCTTGTTGACGAGAATGGAGTGATCAGCGTTGATCTGAATCTCCCTTGTCCCACTTTTGTCGGGAGGGTGAGGTAATTGGAAGATTTGAAAGCAGGAAGGACGCGAGTTATCTAAGCTCGAGGGGACGCACTTGAGCGGCGTTGATGGAGTGAGACGGAACAGGATCTGATCAGGGGCTGAGATGCAATTATCCTGGGTGGGGTCGTTGTGGTTGGCCGAAGAGGGAGTTGAAGATGATGGGGCTGAATCGATATCCCGCATGGCCTAGGGCGTCTTACTTTTTGTCGGTTTCTGGACCTATGCACTGGTCGTGAAAGTGACATGACGTGGGGATGTGGGTCTGGCAGAGTAGAGATGGGGGAGGGACCGTTTTTTGCGGACCTTTCGCGGCGTGGTCGGCCACGAAGACGCGGTATGGTTTGAGATGGTGGGGGGTCGGTCGTGAAGTTTGGGCTATTGGTGAAGGGAAGTCCTTCAAACCAAGTGGAGGTCAGCTGCAGTCACGCTTTAATTTGACTTTGCCAGACGATAACAAGGGTGCTTCGATTTGAGATGACTAAGCTCATCGTAAGTCATTCTGGAACAATATTGGTTACTAGTGAAGCCAGACTAGAGCAGGATTGCTTGATCTATTGTAAAATTTCTTGGGCACACCATTTCCAAGGATGGAACCAAACCCCTAAAAGCAAGGTTCTAAGCAATCAAAGATGTATCCGAACCCAGAACTGTACTTCAATTGCGTAGATTTTTGGGGATGATTAGCTATTACCGTCGTTTTATAACAGGTGTAGCTGGAGTTTTTCGGTCGCTAACTCGACATTTATTGCATGAACGGAGTACGACCAAGAATTCCTGGCCTATTAATCTTAGCCAAGACGAAAAGGAAACATTCCGGTGGGCAAAAGATCTGTTAAGCCAAATTACTACATTAGCACCTGTGGATTGAACTAGGCCGTTTGAGCTGGTCACAGATGCTACCGATGTCGACATAGTGGCAGTGTTACATCAGAGGGATAACGGTATAGTAAAGCCAATAGGATTCTACAGTCGGAAACAAGAAGCGATATGACAGGCTTGGAAAGGAATTATACGCGCTTTATTCTGCAGTACTACATTTTGAGCACTACCTATATGGGCATCGGTTAACGATATTAACTGTTTATAAACCGTTAATAGGTATCCTAAGTTAATCGATTAGGCTTGATTATTCTCAGAGGGTAAATTCACAAATAAACCGACTCGCAGAATTTGATTTTAACATTACTCATATCTCAGGAAACGAGAATGTGATGGCAGATACTCTCAGTAGACGTGACGTATCAGATGAGGATATGATTCGTTTGGTGTCACTCGTATGCTCTGTTGCGTCCTCTAATGATTTTGTACAACAATTGATGGAAGCACAATTTGTTGATCCTTTAATAGCTGTGTTGGCAAAGAAGTCCACGTATACACGCAAGAAGATTGTAGGTGAGTGGTTGTTATGTGAAATCTCCAGAAGCCAAACTAGACCCTTTGTACCGATAGAATTAATGTATAAGGTAATTCAACATCTGCATAAATTTGGTCATCCTTCCATTAAAGCAATTATCACTGATAGATATGTATGACCTAAGATGTAAAAATACATAAGAGCTTGGGTAAGGACGTTTGCCCGGTGTCAAACTTGTAAAGTTTTGTTTCATAATAAAACCAAAGATAAAATGATTGGTATACAAGCGGGTCGTTTCATGCATGTACATATTGATATAGCAGAAATGCCCGAACTTTCTGGCCAGAAGTATTTTCGTACGATGGTTGATCGTATCAGTTGTCAGTTTGGTTTGATATGACGGCTCAAGTAGTCTTACTTATGTTCTTGCATAATTGGGTTTCGCTATATGTTGCACCAGTAGGGGTAACTACTGATTGTGGTAGTCAGTTTATGGCTGAACTATTTATCAGATCATCGAATACAATGGGGATAGAAGTAAGACACATGTGCATATAATCCCAGAGCTTATGGGATGGTTGAGACTGCACAGGGTGCTGAAAGATGCATTACGCTGCACTGGAGGATCCAGTGGGATACATGATTTGCCTATAGTTTTGTGGGCAATGTGATATAGATACAGGGCTCAGTTAGGACCATCCATAGCAGAACTTGTTTATGAAGATTCATTGAGATTACCTGGAGATCTTCTAATGGAATCGCCAACTTGTCTCGATTGGGCCTCGAGTTCAGCAGATTGGTTTGTTGGAACATTGAGAGAAAAAATGAGTCGTTTAGCTCCAACCAAAACTAGAAATCCAAGGTCTAAATGCTAATTATATTCAGATTTAAAGGTGGCATCTCATGTAGATATATAACTAACGAGAACTGACAGAAATGTCTGACTCAATTCCATAAGGTGCCATTTAAAGTCAATCATATGGCTTATAAAATGCATTTATAGAAGTTAATGGCACAGTAGAGTGTGTGGCACGGAATCGCTGCATTCCACATTTGACAAGAATGTAGTAAGAGTCTGAGGAACGATATCCATTGAAGTATCAAGAAGCAGAGGCTAGATATGACTCGAAAATGTGTGAGAAAAAGGAAGAGCCCTAAAAATGTGAAAAGTAAGTAATGATTAAAACCAGGACGACTGAGGAAATTGATTGGCGTATTATGTAAGTGAAACTTAGTTAAAAACCAGCACTACATGTTGAAACTCGTTCTGGAATAGTCATCAAGTAGCCGAAGAATGAGAACTTTGTGATGTATGAGTAAACATCTTAAACACAAATGTGTATGTGGAGGTTAATTAATTTATTGGACATCAATTGACTCCTAATATAAAACAAAACAAATTTAATTTTTTGGACATTTGATATTATCGCTGGTGTCATAAAACAATATTGTGTTTTTTAAATATTGTAATTTTTTTGGAAGTTCCATTTGTACATATTGTCGAAGTTTTTGACTTGCCTTGGCGAATAATTATAAAAGTTGTTCTTTGTTAAATTGCCTCTTCTATTACTGATTCGTCTGACATCAATGGAGGTTGATGATTTTTTAACACGGTTGGGCATGATTTTGATGCCGCAAACAACGCGTATTGTGAAATTTGCCGGTTTGACTTTTGTGCCTGCGTGTTTAGTTTCCACATATTAGACACGTACATGAAAGAATTGTTTTAATTGTTTTTTAACTCATCTAGTTCTCTGGTTTCCAAAGATAAACTGGGGAATGCAACGATCTAGAGTGACACAATATTCCATGCCATTTACATCTATAACAACATTTTTTATTAAACAGTTCTGCATAAAATGGGTTCAGACACTTATTCCTATTTTTATTAACTGTTTAACTCGGTCATGAAGCTATCGACTATGTAGTCCAATTGGCCTTACGGTAACGTTTTCTCTTTGCTATAGCACTGGCCCTATTGCAACATCTGAGACATCTGTGATTAGCTCAAATGACTTCTGCTAACCTACAGGTGCAAGCGTAGTTATTTCACTAGGCAATTACTTAGCCCCATGTAAATTTTATCGGTTTTCCAGTATCTAGATGATAGGTCAGGTCTGCTTGATCGTGCTCTTCTCACGTGTGAGATGGCTTGTTTGTGATCCTAAAATTCCAGCCAGACCTGGAATAAATCGTCCATAATTGCTTATCTTGCCCAAGAACCTTCGCGAATAGCACTCGGTCCGGGTCTCTGGTTAGGGAGAGGATAAGAATAACCCTTTGTCACCGAGTTTAATAGACGTAAATTACCGAAAACCCACCATTGTTCCGATTCAGGTTTCTGAAAAACCACTATTGAGGAAGCAAAATTGGAATTTGATGTCCTACAATCTCCTTCTTTGTGAAATTGGTGAAATTACGCTACAGAAATCTGGTGCTTATGTTGTGCCAACAGTGGGGCTTTGGCTGAACAAGGAAATAGAACCGTCAAATTAATTTGGTGCTCTACTTCTGTCTTAAATTCATTTCCTTTGGCGCTAAAACTTTGAAATACTGCAATGTGTATCCAAATGATATCGGCAAATTCATTTGCGACTAAGGGACGGGGTAACTGAACTGATTTACATTTAATTGAATAATGTCATGTTTACCGCCAAATGCGATAGCCTATATCGATCAAGACTCGATTGTATGAATTTGCTGGAGTAAGAAATCTATTTTGCTGATAATATGTACCGACTCGGCAGACATAGTGTTGGTACCATATGCCTATTTGGTATCACAATGTTGGTATCGGTTACTGACACAATAGCCATAGTTTTGGTATCCTTTACAGACTCGGTATATATATTATATAGAGTGAGTTAGCGTTGAAATCGCATTTTCGAAGACTATATGAAGTTAGCTTAATTACTGCATGTTTACACTACCGTCATATTTTCCAACATTCCCAATCAAAATATATAGTGTGTAAAGGGCGTTATATCGGCTCCTACTGATGAGTTGCCAGTAAGCACGAGATTATACTTTCTGTTCATGCTACCTTTGGATGATCCTTGTGGGCAGATTTGAATAAATTGGTTATTAGGGGCGTAACACATAATACACAAATCCCAGAAAATTATCACACAGCATATTATAATGTTTTAATCTCAACATGAATCGCAAAATATTATGTTATATTACTAATAGAGGTCTCTCGTCCGATCGATTCAAAACGACTTTGCGCTTCATGGAATGCACTTTAAGATAAATCACCACCTACCATACACAACCTAATGGTATGATAATCATAATGCATAGGCATCACTTTCACGAATGAAAACTTGGTCAAAGCGTTAACTTTAATAATTCTAGTAATGTATTCTAGTGTGTTGGAATCTTTTCAAACCTCTGCGTCTCAGCTCTTATATGGCATAGCCTTACTTATTCAGAGTCAGTAATCACGCTTGTTTCGATTGCATTTGACTTCAATTCAGTAATATTTCAGCACAGCAGCAAGTAACTTTCCTTATCCAGTCCTCGTTCATCCCCATTTCAACAGCTGCAGGATTTTGTTTTCCCTTAACTACACTGCTATAGCAGTTTATACACCGTATGAAAAACGTTTGAACAAACGAATAATTTATTTTGTATGATCAATTACTTAGTAGACATTGAACCGATTGTGGCGCAGTTTCTCGGCGAAGAGTTCGCAGCCCTACTGAAATACTATGGTGTCAAACACTCCGTGACCGCGGCTCGCAATCCGAGAGCAAATGGTTTCGTCGAAAGGCCACACCGCTCAAGGCCAGCCCAGAAGAAAATTGGCTTGTGGCTTTACCGAAAGTACTCCTATCAATGCGTACAAGACCTCGAGAGCCGATCAAATGTTGCTCCACTGAAATGGTATTTGGCGAATGTATACGGCTACCTGGCGAACTAGTATGATCACGCTCTGAAACTGCAATAACGATGAACGATCCGGCATTTCTGTTTCCACTTCGCAGTTACTTATAGTATAATGCTCAGAATCGGTCGATCTGTCCTACACGTCAGCAACATGGTCCAATATATAAACGGAACGATTTTGATAGCTGCAAATGGTTCTTTGTCAACAGCGTCATGGATAACAGGATTCTAGCCAAACCGAAGCGCGGTCCTTATCGTGTGTTAGATCGACGTCAGAATTACATCATTTTGGAGATTAATGGCAAAGCAGAAGCTGTCTCCAAACACAGACTACCCTCAGCCGACGTTGATCCAAATGACCCGCTGTTCCGCGATGTTGACTTATCAGGCGGGGAAGAAACGATGATTCTACCTCCACTCAGTTTTTTTGACTACGAACTGACGTCCGACATCTCACCAACAACCGAGCCAACTGACGCCGTCTCGCCGCCGCGAGATATAGAGGTACCAGAATCAGTGCCGACAGAGCCAACATCAGTGGTTACACGTTACGGCAGAGCAATAACACATCCTGTAAGTTTAGCACCCTTCATTGTGTACTAATTTTCATTGTCGGGAAGGTGTATGTAACACGCGGCTGCGCGTTGCAACCCAACGATGTTCAAATTTTTTCAATTTATTCTGATGTACTTTCCTTATGCAAGGACTTTTATTATCAGGCAACACTTTGGCCATCTTGTGTACATAATAGGATTTGTCCATTATAAAAACGCCCTTGCATTTATCAATGCGTAGTATTTAGAAGCCTGCATTTCTGCTGATAACTTAAAGCGCATTTAAATGTTGCTTTATTAATGCATATTTTTCCGCGCGTTTGAACCATTAGAGTTACCAAGCCTGATCAACTAAAATATCTTTAATCCAGATTTTATACTCAATGATTATTGGTCTCATGTAGGATGTTTTGCTAAAATAGCAAATTTTATGTTGCCTAACGATTTGTATAATTTGTATTTAACGTATGAATTCCTCAATTTTGGTTCATTGATAGTGATTCCAATCTTAGTTGATCGATTTGTATTTGTCATATTTTAAACATGAATTTTTCAATATCAATCGGTATTAAATGACATAAAACTCCACATTTTATATCTAACTCTGATTAATTCAATATTCTTGATTTGTCTATTTTTAAAATAGCTAAAAATTCATAAATAGCAATAAATGAGATATACGCTCTAATTTTATGCACAACTCTATTTTATTTACTTTTAAATGTGTAATTTTGGAATACGCGAACTTTGCTAGATTTCTTAAATTATCCACCACTCCTAAAAATTGTAATTGCGTCATAAATTGATGATAACGCACTTACACAATGACTTATTTTTAAATCATTATTTTGACGACAGTACTTCATCTACGCTCTTGACCAGACGGTCAATAATCGGAGTAGAGCAGCATTGTAATTTAAACGCCCGCATCAAATAAAATTCTGTAATTGCGCAGCTTACCATTGAAAACGTGCACCTGTTGCTCTCTAGATGTGGAGTTTAATATATTTATCAAATATAATGGCAAACATTAGTTAGCAACAGGTCAAGCTCTGTAGATAAGCAAACCACAGCATGACTTATACAAGCAGAAATAGCAAGTGTTAGTATTGAGCCTGAATTGTAGTTGAGCACAAAAATGAAGGACCGTTTTTTCTCATCCTACCCAGTTTCAATTATCTGTTTAATTGGTTATATATATATATATTTATGTGTATGTCCATTTTTAGATAATTGAGAAGAAAATTTGGAAGATAAGGTTTCAGGTTATGAAAACCAAATTCCCTCATAGAAGTAGTACCATGTATTTTCTTAAAATTCGATTTCAACAAGAATTTTCAGAACAACTAGTTTAATTAGTGTCGTTAAAATGCGGAATGAAATGACCGTTATTGTGGAAAGAGCCTTATTACAATTAGATTAATTAATTGTCCTGCCTTCAATTGGCGAATTATCTATGTGGTTAAACGACCCTTGGCCTTTCAAGTCGACGTATTCTTCATGGGATCAGCTGAGCTCGTCTGATATACCGTTTTCCTACCCTGGCACACGAAAGCTTTTGAAGTCATATTCTGTGCAGTGGATTATCTAGAAGATTACACTATGGTATAATTCAAGCGTGTGTTTTTACCCAGTACACTTACCAGCAGTTTTTCGTCTATCAAAATCTTTAATTGATTATTATCAAGGTTGTACTCAAACTACAGTTTTAAAGCATATGACATGAGTATGTCTTTTCCAAAATTTTTCTTCCATGGTCTTAAAAGTTACCAATGTAAAAACAAATTCGCCTCCCAATTTCACAATCTTCATTTTGTAACACATTGGGTTCAGCTTTGACCTGCTTTAACGGTTAAACCTAGTCCACAGGTGATTTTAATTGATTTCTCCATCATGTACTTAAGCATGTGGCATTTGACCTTGTCTTCCTGGCTTAATTTGATGGGCAATAATTGTTTGATTCTGCTTCTCTCCAAAATGATATATCGAGTAATAGATACAAAATTGTTAGCTAGATACAAAATGAAAAGGATATTATTGATAATCACTCACATGAACTTACTCAGTTGGCGCACTATTCGTGGCTTCGTTAAACTTTTGTTTCCTTATAGATTAATTACCTCCTTACACATAAAGTGCACAAGAAATTTAACTTTTACATAGAAAATGTAGCTTTTATTCTTTTTGACCATGAACACATATTGTTCCAACCAGGTCAAAATCAATTCCGAATGCTCTAGGTGCATTTCGTAAGACCTGCTGAAGATAATATTATCGTCGATGTACAACATTGCAATTGGGCAATCATGTAGGACTTATCTATCAAAATGCTGGAATTTATGACTAAAATACTTTAGTCTAAAATGCATGTGCACAATTTCATGCGATGCTTTTTAAAGAAACCAGACAACAATGAGCTGTATGAAACTTTCTCAATCGGTATTTTGTAATTCGCATTGTGAAGTCCAAATTTCGAGTAGAATTCAGGTGGCACGATATTTCTGAACGAGGTATTCTGTTTCGGGTGAGGATATGAGTCTCCATTCATCTCAAAATTTAATAGCCGTTAATTCCCAAAAAATCTTAATTTTTTGGTACAGAATTAGGAATTACCACAGTTTGAGATGCAATTTTACCTTCAGAAAAGATTTTCTTCGTGCAAACGCTGGAATTACTAAATTTTAATCTACTACTTTAGCTGCGACATCTGTTGAGCTACTTAGGAAATGAATGTAGCTCCTACCAACAAAATTTGGTGCACTACCCCAGGTTCTATTTCACTGCACTTGGCGTTAAATATTAAAAAAACGGCTAAATCACTGGATACTCGCAGCCCGAAAAACGTACTGACATCACCATATTAACGCCAGTCTCTGCTTGATCCAGTAAATTCAAATCTGCTCCAAAAGGTTTTGTATTTTTGTTAAAGTCGAATTGAAATTGACTAGCATGACTATACTAAAAAATATAAATTTGCATGAGCATCTAGAAATATTAACTTGATCAAAGACTTCTGCTCTAATGTGTATAGCAATACTTTAATCACCTAAAGTTCTTAAGATCTACCATTTATTACATATAGAAGATAATTAAAAGCCAGGCATAATTTTTTACCATATTTAGCAGCACTTGGTTCACGTCCGTACCTGTATCAGTTAAATATTAAAGCCTTAGCTCGAAGCTAGTCAGTGAACGAGGAATGCAACATATTGTAACACGCGGCTCCGTGTTACAACCCAACGAAGGTCAATTTTTACAAACGGTGTGCTCTTTATGGTCAAATATTCTAACTCTGTCCTTAAACAATATTTCTCTTAACTGTGATTTTAGAAACAATCTCTTTTAGTCTCAAGCAGTTTTAATCGATATTTCTTGAACTGCAATTTTATTTGTAATTAATAGTGTTTTTATAAAATAGACAGAACCGCGCGCGATCCGAGAGGATCACGCGGTGGACTATTGTATCACAGTGAATTTATCTCACTTTATTATATTATTCGTTACTATGAAAATGATTGATTGTCTACTAAAGAAAGCAAAGAACGATACTTGTGAGTTGTTTGTCATTTAAATTTTAAACGGTTTCCATGGTCAATTTTAGTGATAACTTTCAATGTTAACTGCATTAACATCATCATGTATTCTTTGAGTTTTTGTCATAAAAGTCGTTAAACGGTTTACACAAAACATGTTCCTTTATAAACATAAATAATTTTACTAGACTCATATTATCATGTATCTTTTATCGTTTGACTACTCATTACAATCTAGACATTTGTGTAAGAATAACCAATTGTATGTAAAACATTTTCTTTATAAACATAAATCATTTTACTATAGAATAGAATAGAATAGAATATCTTTATTTGGATTCAAACCACACATGTTCCATCAAATAATAAAATTGGAAATTGTACAATATATATTAAAATAATTATCACATCACAATAAATTGTGCAATTCATCTCATGTAGATAGGTATATCTCACTAGTTGTACAATACAATATATCAATATCAGAAAGTTCGACTGAAAAGAATAATATATACATCATCAAATTAGGAACAATTAAGGTATAATTCGAGTGTAACATTATGCAAAAATTGAGAACCATGACTAGCAATTGATTGTATGTAATGTTAACTAATTTGAAGATATAGTGCATAACATTTCAATTATAATAATACAAAACTTGGAAATAAAATCTCAATAAAATCTGTTTCCGATAACAATTATCCTTGTCTCTTATTCAACCATGAGAAAGTATTATCATAATCAAAAAAATAAAAGATATCAGCAGGATTGCAGACTTTTTCAAGTTCAGTAGATAAAGTTTTAATAGACATCTTAGATGGAGGCATTTCTCTAAGCCCCTTCGGCAATTGATTATAAATTTTGTAGATTTTCGAGAAAGAGAATAACTTGCTCGCTACATTCCCCACAAAAGGAGGAGATATTGCCATATGTCCAGATCTAGTTCCAATTTCATGACTCTTCCTTATCGGAGTCATATAGGCACCAGTCCACTGGTTCAGATGGAAAACTTTTATACAATAACACATCCTCCGAAACCACAGAGATTGCAATGACGCAAACTGTAATCTAGAGGCGTATATAGTGCAAGAAGTAGGACTAATATGTTTCACAACTTTTCTTTGTACAGCTTCTATCTTATTAGACAATCCCTTTTTTAATGGATTCCAGGTAGCGACAGCATATTCTAGTACCGGTCTAATCCATATTATATACATTTGAAGTTTTATATCATTTGATAAAATAGTTCGATTTATTAGTGCCCATCTTTTCTTGGCACTGCCTACTATACTTTCAATATGTCTCTCAGCAGAAGCTGTACATTGAATAGTTATGCCTAAATCCTTAATTTCTTGCATAAGTTTAATCTCAAACACATCATTAATAACTGCATCATGAAAATAAACATAATGAAAGTTTGTTCTGTTCCCTATTTTTAAAGCTTTCGTCTTTTTATTGTTTATTCTCAGCCCTAGTGTAAACAAATATTTACTCAAATCATACAAATCTAAAGTCACATTATTTTTGGAGAATTCGACATTCTTTGGATCAATTGGGAAGATTATTTTTAAATCATCAGCGAATTTGCAAACTCGACCATTAAGGATTTTAGTTTCCAAATTTGCTAATACAATTTTAAATAAAATTGGCCCCAAGCTTGATCCCTGTGGAACTCCACTCGTTACTCGTTTTGATTTTGATATCAAATCATTTACTTGAATACTCATTCTTCGATTATATAGATAGTATTTAAGTAATCTAAAAATATTCGGTTCAATATTCAACAAACTAATCGCATTCAAAATAGCATCAAAAGATATAGAATCAAAAGCTTTTGAGATATCTATAAATACAATTAATGCATCTAAATTATTCTCGTCTAATGTGATTACATGTTTCCACATGGAAAGCATATTGGTAGTTGTCGATCTACCTTTCGTAAAGCCATGTTGACATAAGTCAAAATCAGCCGGTAACATACGTTCTAAATGATCAAGTATCAATCGTTCTATTATCTTCAAAAACGAAGGGATAATAGAGATTAATCTATAATCACTGGCGCACGTTGGCTTACTAACTTTTGGCAACGGCTTAGCTACAATCGTTAATATATCAATTGGTAATTTCCCATCATTCAAAATTCTATTTATAAAGTTGCAGAGTGCATTTCTAAATGTTAAGGGTAATTGAATTAAATTATCAATCGAAATACCAAGGTGATCTTTTTGTTTTTTTGATTTGATTTTTAACATCAATTTTATCAATTCATCACTGTCAATAACAAGTCCTGGTTCCTGGCCTCCCAAAGGATCTGATAGTTCTATAAAAGTTTTCTCATTCTGTGGATTGCATATCAAATTGACAAATACTTCCTCCAATTCACAGAGAAATCCAGACTCAGTTTTATCCACAGGTAGTATAAGCTTTAACTTTTCCTTGTATTTACTGTAATCTGTGAGGAGTTTAAATCCTAATCGAGGATTACTCTTCATTTTGGCCAAAATAATTCGTTCTGATCTTTGACGAATTATTAGCAGTGATGAATTAATTTCGTTATCAATGGAATCTAACCTCATTTGTTTAATACTATTAATAAGACTACACTTTATTATATTGTCTCGTTTAATTCTTAGTTTACACAATTTCCTATTAATCCGTTTCGGTATAATGTCCGTAAACGTAGATGCCTGAAATAAAACAGATAATAACGATGAAACAGAAGAAACAAATTCATCAGTATTCAAGAAACAAAAACTCTCATAATCTATCAGTATGCTTAAATCTCTAAAGAAATTCCAGTTTATTCTGGAACAGTGCACGTGTGCATTTTCATAACTTAGTTTCTGTGTTATGCCACTCAAGAATTTCCATTGTAAAATAATTTGTTTATGGTCCAATTCTTTGAAATAATTGACAACTTCATAACTGTGCGATTTCACCATTTCAATTTCTAAATATACATGATCTAAGCATTGCGAACCTCTAGTTGATTCATTTATAATCTGCTTTAGATCATGGTTAGAAAAAAAATTGGATAATTCACAGTCCTGTAACTTATTAAAGTCACCTACCACTACATTATAGCCATGGCAATCAAAGATAAATTGAAAAGAATTGGTAAATGTTTGATCATCAAATAAAGTAGCATACGGCGGTCTGTAAACCGCTGTTAAGATCAGATTATCAAATTGTATAGATAAGAAATCAATGATAGCATTATCATCACTAGTATGTAAAATTTTCGCCTTAAATACAGATTTACAATAAATGAGTACTCCTCCACCTCTTTTATCCAGCGATCTGTCCTTTCTGAATAAAGAATAGTGAGGAATATCAAATTCATGGTTTTTAATATCCTTGTTAAGCCAAGTTTCGGATAATATTATAAAGTCGAAATCATTACTTATTATAAAATTACACAGTAAAAAGTTCTTATTTTTAACACTTCGAGAGTTAGCATAAAATAGAGTAAATGTAGATAGCGACTTATCTAAACAAGTGTCGACTTTTACTGATTCAACCTTGATGGCTTCTTTACTATTCTTTTCACGGGCCTCGAGGCCATACTTCCTTTCCCCTTTCTGTCCACAACAGTTAATAACGATACATCGTTTTTTGATGTTGTAGTCACACTCGATTGAGTCCGTTTAACAGCTTCATCAGACATTGGCGGTTTCCGTTCCTGATTGTTCTTTAACTTTTTTACTTTTGCCAATTTCCGTTGGAGGAACGTTTTGTCCCGTCCAATAAATATGCTGTGAAAGCTCAAATTCTCCTCTTTCTTTTTATTGATCGATTCTAATTGCATATTTGTTGGCCTTTTTGATAATTTTACAATTACAGGCCTTGGACGATCAGCTCGTTTCCCCACCCTATAGCATTTAGTAATAGCTGCATGTGTTTCTTCTTTTATTAACGTATTTAATTTCTCGACGTCTTTTACATCGGCATCTTCATCTAGATTAAATAAAACTAATTGATCCTGTTTGCTAATACGTGCTGAAACTTCGTTTGCTAATATATTTAGCATTTCCTCACCAGATGATTTATCTTTAACTAGCATATCACCTTCCACAGTTAAATCGGCCAATTCGATCCATGGTTGAACATCAGTCTGTAATTTGTCTAGCTTCACAAGTAATGTCTCATTCTGTTCAACTAGATCAACTATACGCGCACTTAAAGTTTCATTATTTTTCACCACTTGCTCCAATTTTTTTGCATTCACAATTGAATCATTCTTCAATATGGACATTTCATTCTTCATCAATTCCATGGAGTTTTGAAGATCCATAACAATTTTTTCCATATCGGAATGCGACAAAATCGGAGCCATGTCAAACCGCGCGCGTGTATCATGTATTTTCAATCATATGACTATATTCATGCTTTATAGACATAAATCATTTTAATTCTTGCCGTCTAGAAGACGGACAATTTAGTTAACTGTGAATGGTGTTTAAGATATAATTTTATGTTAAAATCTGTTTTTCTTATTGCCGACCAACACATGCTCAAATTGGACTATCTGTGAATTATATTTCTAATTGCAATATTGTGTAGAATATATGTATGACCAGATGTTTTTGCCTTCTCGCATCAACCATCCGAAAATGATCAGAGACTGATTAGACGCACGGGTAATAATAATAACCACTATTGATATGTAGTAGGGGTACAAAATCAGGAACAAGATAGCAACAGCGAAAAGTACCCCTACAATATATCGGTTTGAATGGTATAAAAGAGCATCTCAATATTTTCTTATGTGATGAATTTATAAAGATTCTGCTGTAAAAACGTCTATATCCGCTCCTTGTAGTCTTGACAATTTGTTCAAGTATTTGAGTTAACACAGACACTATAGCAATTGCCACCTTTGAAGCCGAGAGCACTCCAACTGTCTTATCTAGGGTTGAATTGAATACAACAGGAAGTCCTTGCGGAAATTCACGAAATACGATGAAGCATTCGGCACAATGATGGAAGCTGCCTTCGAGCCACCGATGTGAATAAAAAAAAGAAATGAATGTATTTTGTTTTACTAAATGAACGCGCTTTATACAAGAAAACTCCTACAAATAATTCATTAAAAATAAAGCATTTGTGTTCTGTTGAAAAATGATTTCTGATAGAATGAAAAACTTACTAAGAGAATTGTTTGCAGAAATGAACAAAACCTGACTTAAATTTAAGATGTGACATGACCACCCATCTTTTCTGATTTAAATAATTCAGTTATCCCCTCTGTGCCCCTGAGATAATACTTTCTGTGTCATGAAGCGGAGCTTTTTACCTCCTCTCATTTTAAACAAACATAGTTTTTTGGTGAAGCCGTCCAGGCTAACAAAAACTGATCGAATGGTTTACATATCCCATTTCCTCTAAATAAAATTTTAGTATATTCTGTTCAATCCATTTGCATCACTGATTTATAGGGCTTAAGACTGATTAAGTTGAAATATATTACAGAATGGCGTGCTTGCGATATTTTGTTGAGGACATTTTTTGCTTTAAAACCATACATATTTTAAATTCCATTACTGTGTGAGTGCATTGGCTTTTTAGTCACTATCATTGTAGTGTTTCTTAAATATTATTAGAATAATCACCAAATTTAGAAAAATGGGATTCCATTATCCTTCCAGAAACTTCCATAAAGCTTACTTTCCTAAGTCCTTCTTTCAACTATTCTGCATTCTCAAAATTAACAATGATATTCATCACATCAAAATCAGATTTATTACAAACTATTCACTAAAACAGATTTAGAATGCTCACTTTCTCACATATTTCCGCAGTATACTTTTACGAGTGTGAGACCTTTAAACCTGAGATCCCAATCAATTTACCTGTGGCAAATTTGTGCAAAATTCAAAAATTTATTGTAAAAATTTTGCTGTCAAAGTTCCAAATACAGGAAAACAAAATTTGGCTGTTCCAGAGCCGAGAAATAGCGTTCCTCCCTAAAGCCAAACTCTCAAAATGAATCTTTGTTATTTTCTACAAGAAGAAACCATAAACTTCGACCATTAAAAAAAAAGTTACAATAATATTTTTTTAACAAATGTGAAAAAAAATTCAGCAATAACTTCAATTGCCCAAAAATAACGATTGAATAATTTTATTTAGCAAGTTATTGACCTGTACATACACCCTCACTTTTAAGATGTATGCTCAAACATAAACGTAGTTATCATTCCTGTGCTTCCTGACGACTCTTCCAGAACCTGTACATACATTTGTCAAAACAAACTAAAAATGGTATTGTGCAGAAGGAAAAATCGTCCAGTAGATCGGTTTAGTCCTTTGTGGGAACTCATCACGTACTGGCCAGTGTTCGAACTTGGACACGTCTGCCTCGGAAACTGGTGCTCAAACCACTAAGCTACTTTGCCTATTCTACATAATACAATACTTAATTTATACTGAAAAATATATGTACCTAACGGGTCATTCGTTTACATAGAAATCGCAAAATGGATTCTAATAATTTTTATCGCTGCCCGCGCAAACACTGTTCGTTTAATAGTATAAATGTTCTTTTAAATACCACTTTACCATCTAGTGCTGTGTCTGTTCAAAAATGCCAGATTGTGGATAGTCATTATGAGCTCCAACTAAAAAAAAGGATTAATCGATTTACATAAGTTAGTATATAAGAGAAAATGGTGTATAGTTTGCGGCAGAGAGGCTCAGTCTTTAGAGCAACAAATTCAGCGGATTATGATCAGTCAATACAGTGCACTGATTTCTGTCCAAGTTATGCTTAAAATACGGCATTTCCACACAAACCACAAGAAATTCCTTTCCAATCGGTTCATATTTATTTAAGAACATCGAGTTTTCTTTCGTAAAATCCTAACGGCTTGATGATACCATTTTTCTCAAATGTAACACTACCTCTATGGCTACATTAGAAACAACTTTGACTAAATCAAAGGGCGTAGGCAAATTCAAAGCTGCTAATGTGGCTATTTTACTTACCAGGTCTTTCGCATAGTAGAATTTCTCTTTAACATTTCAGCTCAAATTGATGAGACAGAGCTTACTGATCGTAATATTTTCACGAACTAGATGTCGAGTTAACGATCTTAAAATTCTAGCCAAACCTGGAACCAAACGACAGTAATAACTAATTATCTCCACAAATCTACACAGTTGACATATAGTTCAGGGCTCCGGCACATCTCTGATCGCCTGGACCTTATCCTCCGAGGGATTAATTCCGTGCTTGGAAATCGATTGTCCGAGAAATTTTAAGGTTGAGCAACAAATCATGCACTTCTTTGGCTTGAAAAACAATCCGTGGTGTTCCACCTTTGATAACAGTATCTCAATGATCACGGTGTTTTTTCTACGATGGACTATATCTGATGATGTCGTCTATGTACACTTGAGAAATTGGACAGCCCCGCAGAACGACCATCGTCGGACGCTGGAATGTCTGAATTGCATTCGTCAGTGAAAATGGCATTCTAAATAACTCTTGCAATCCACCCCCAGGAAATCGCACTGCTGTGAATAGAGTAGACTCTGCTTCCATTAATACCTCAAGGGCCGCTCTCTGCAGATCTAACGCAATTTAGGCCTCATACAAGCCACCTTTTTCTACAAAACTCAACAATTGATAATAAGCACAAACCGTGCCTTTGTGGAGGAAGATAAATCCTCCGTCAAATGTAAAATAATATTAACTGATAAATTTAAACCAACATGGCTGACTGTAACAAATTTTATTTAAGAAGAATTATTTCCTTTTATTTTCCAGAACATTCTTTGTTTAAATACTTGACTTTGAATTGTGCGCCATTTTCAGTTTTCGAGTGTCTCGCACCTCGACTGGTTATATCATCTTTTGGTCTGCTGCAATTTTGACATTTTTTCTCTAGTAAAACGGATACATATTAACAATACATTTCTGCTATAACTATCTTATATTCTGTTATTGAAGCACACATAGAAGGGATGTTCTGGAACAGGAAATTTGATAATTCTGTTGTTCACGTATATCTCTTTCCAGATTATTTGTTTGGGAAGTTAATTGAGACAACTGTCGCTTTCTGATCGCCTAACATTAAGTGTCGATTTAATTATTAAACTAGCCAGACATGGAGGCCGAAACTAAATTTGAGGACACAAGTAGGTTAGTACAGGATATTGCAGATTTGAATCTAGCCGATGCGAATGGAAATATAAGCATATCAGACTCTACTGTAAATTTAAGGACTTCAAGCGTACGGGCATCTATGGGGCTCTCAGATACGAATAGATTAGGGGCCTCTACAAAATGTGGCGACCGCGCCAGTCCAAAAATTTTAAGTCCACCGCAATACAATTATTTAAATCAAGTTTGCGAGCTTGAAGTAAACACGAATCCCATTGTATTTAACCCAGCGTCGAACAACATAACAAAACTACCGCCAGCCGCAACGCACTGACGCGTTTCGACCTTCCATGATGATCATCAGAGTACGACGGCAAACTGACTATCGAGGATCAAACCGCATTGAATATATATGGAAATCAAATTTAGATATGCGGCTCTCACCTCTAGCAGTCTTGCATACAATGAACCGCAGTAGAAATCTGAAAAGCATTCAAGTTGGGTCGGAGATGCCCAAATGATATTTAGTGCTTATAATATTGTAAATCCAATGGAGAAATTTGTTGCAGCATGGATGGCATTGCCTGAAAATTTCCGAAATGCCTTGGAAAATTTCAGAGACAGAACTGTGGAAGAAAAGCCGTACAATGCATTTGAGTTATTAATGGCTGAAATTCAACAGAGATATCAGCCTGGAAGATCGGCGCAAATGTGCGAACTATTACGCTTAGAAAAAATGGGGCGTCAATTACCGTCCGAATTTTATGAACGCCTTTGCACAAAAGCTTCCAGGTTGAATATATCCAGAGATGTAGTCAACTCCATTTTCACAGCTGAGCTACCAATTAGGCTTAGAACCACATTGGAAGTATTTGACACTATGAGCATTGATTGGCGTGTATAAACAGCAGGAACCACAAGTACATGCTGTAATAGCAGATTCTGTCACGATGCAGCCAGTCAGGGCAGATGCCGAAAACAACCTGACTATACAAGAAACCTTGCGTTTCTTATGTAGAGAAGTTGCTAGTTTACGTAGTGACATTGCACAACTTCAGAGTCAGGATAGGTATACTAGACGTCGAGGGAGTCACTCGCGTCAACGCTTCGAAGGGCCACGCGGATGGTGTAAGGCACATTGCGAGTACGGACGCAGTGCGAAGTGCCAAGGTGAAGAATTGTATTTACCCGCGATTAGGTGGACCCAGATGGAAAGGAAGCACAAAACCGGTAGAGAGAAATCCATCACCGGGAAAAGGACAAAACCCCCGCTAGTAGGAGCCGTAGGTCGGTTCCATTGCAAAGGCTCCCAGATATGCATTTAAAA
Organism: Eudiplozoon nipponicum; assembly: GCA_029291075.1. Lineage (NCBI taxonomy): Eukaryota > Metazoa > Platyhelminthes > Monogenea > Mazocraeidea > Diplozoidae > Eudiplozoon > Eudiplozoon nipponicum. The sequence continues at coordinate 79,634 of JAQBSW010000673.1, forward strand.
GGCATACTCAAAGCAAAAGATGCGACTAGATCAAATAGGACCGAAGAAGAAGGCAAGAGGGTCAGATTCTTACTAAGCGGAGATCTGGAAAACATAGCTGGATTGTCCAGCAACAAGTTCATCATTAAAGATGAATTATCTGGATTAGATTTTCTTATCAATACGGGTGCTGAGGTCAGCATAGTTAGGTCAGACGTGGTGGAAGCAGATTGCCCCACATTTGATTATCAACTATGGGCCGCTAACGGTAGTCCGATAGGTGTAAAATGGATGAAAGAAATGTCGGTCATGTTAGGCCAGAAATCTTCCTTCCGATGGAATTTTCTAGTAGCCGATGTCAAGGACCATTTCATTGACATGGATTTCTTGACAAATTTCAATCTGAAATTAGACCCCAAAGCTAGGACTATCGCAGAAGGCGAAGGGATATCAACACCTACTGATTCTAACACATCGGCAGTTAGAACGGTTCTTTTACCTCGTCCAACGGTCGCACATTACTTTGCCGATATAATCGAGAAGCACCACACAATGTTTCAACCTTTCAGTGCCAAAAGGATAGGTTTGAAGACAGGAGTAGAACACCAAATAGAATTGGTGGCTCCGTTGCCTTGTTCACCAAAGGCTCAACCATTGGCACAACACAAGCAACAAGTTGCTTTGTCAGAATTTCACCATTTGCGCGAAGAGTGGATTTGTAGAAGGTTAAATTCCAATTTTGCTTCCCCAATAGTGGTAGTTCCTAAACCTGAATCGGGTCAATGGAGGGTTTGAGGAAATTATCGTCTATTAAACTCAGTGAAGAAGGGTGATTCTTTTCCTCTCCCTAACCAGAGAACATTACTCCTAGATATAATGGGATATGAGGTTTATTCAACTTTAGATCTCCAGAAAGCGTACTATCAGATATCAATGGAGGAAAGTTCGATACCACTCACCGCAGTCAGATTTCCAGGATGGGGATCGCATGAATTTCTTCGAATACCTTTTGGTTTAAAAAATGCCAGTCAGAAATTCCAGCGTTTGGCTGAAGAAATCCTTCAGAATTGTCCATTTGCGAGGGTGTACATAGATGACATAATAATTTTAAGTCGCTCACGAAATGATCATCGTACGCATTTGGCAACGGTTTTGACCAGGCTGCAACAATATGGATTAGTGGTCAAACCATATAAGAGTAACATCGGATGCTCTTTAGTTAAATACCTTGGTCATATACTTTCCAAAGACGGAAATAAACATTTGGAAGATAAGATCTAAGCTATAAAGGACGTAACGGAACCCCGAACCGTACGCCAGTTGCGAAGGTTCTTGGGCATGATCAGCTATTACCGTCGATTCATTCCAGGTCTAGCCGGAATTCTTGGATCGTTAACACGCCATCTCACTCGTGAAAAGAGCACGATCAAGAAGTCTTGGCCTATAAACTTGAGTCCAGAAGACCGAGAAAATTTCCAAAAGGCCAAGGAAATGTTAAGTGACATAAACACATTAGTACCTGTAGATTGGGAAAAACCATTCGAGCTAATCACAGATGCCTCAGATGTTGCATTAGTGGCAGGGCTACAGGAAAGAGATAAGGACGTAGTAGCCGATTGGGTTTTATTGCCGTAAGCTTAATGATCGAGAAAAACGTTATGATACGTTTGGCAAAGAGCTTCTAGCAATGTATGCCGCAGTGCTACACTTCGAGCATTACTTAGATGGTCATAAGTTTAAGTTATTGACCGATCATAAGCCATTGATCAGCATACTTTGTAAAACAGCTAGGCTTAATTACTCTCGTAGAGTAAATTCCCAAATAACGCGGTTAGCAGATTTCGATTTCACTGTGTCTGACATTGCTAGTAAGGAGAGTGTGGTAGCACTTAGTAGACCGAATGAAGCTGATGTCGAGCTGATATTTCAAGGTCCGTTGAAGAACTTAGACAATTTGATGCCTGATTTAGTTAGTGAAATCGAGGAAGCGCAAGGATCGGATCTCTTTACATTAGTTTTGTTCAAAAGGCCAAGATATGTCCGTAAGCTCATAAGTGGTAAGTGGTTGTTATGCGAAACGTCTAGAAGTCAACCACGACCATATGTTCCGTTGGAGTTACGGGCCAAGATTATCCAAGTGTTACATGACATGGGTCATCCATCCATTAAAGCCACCATTCGATTGATCAACGACAGATACGTATGGCCGCACATGTCTAAAGACATACGGGTATGGGTAAGAGCCTGTGCCAAGTGTCAAACGTGTAAGGTGTGGAGACATACCAGAACCGAGATAAAGAATATTGGGATACCAATTGGACGGTTCAGACACGTACACATAGACATTGTCGAGATGCCTGAAGTTAATGGGAACAAATACTTGCTGACTATGGTAGATAGATTTAGTCGTCAATTCGAAGTGGCGATTTTAAAAGACATGACAGCGCAAGAAGTCTTGTTCGCGTTTCTACATAATTGGATATCGCGTTATGGTGTTCCGGAAAAGGTCACTAGTGATCGTGGTAGTCAATTTATGTCCGAGCTTTTCGTAAGATCCCTCAACATCATGGGAACCACTGTATTACATACTAGCGCGTATAACCCACGAGCAAATGGGATGGTAGAAAGGCTGCATCGTGAACTGAAAGCTGCATTAAGGTGTACTAGTGGAACAAGCTGGATACACGATCTTCCTATAGTACTACTCGCCATGCGCAACAGATATAGGGCACAATTAGGTACTTCCATAGCAGAACTGGTTTATGGAGAACCATTAAGGTTGCCTGGAGATCTTCTAATAGAAACTCCAAGTAGTCTTGATTGGGCTTCTAGTTATGTAGATTGGTTCGTAGGAGCACTTAGAGATAAGATGTGTCGTTTAGCTCCGACCAAGACTAGAAAAGCTAAAACCAAATGCTATGTGTCCTCTGATCTAAAATCGGCTTCGCATGTGTATATAACTAATGAAAATAGGAAGAACTGCCTAACACCATTTTATAAAGGACCATACAAGGTCAAGAGGATGACTGACAAGAATGTCATCATAGAAATAAATGGCATTGAGGATTGTGTTACGTTGGATCGTTGCATTCCCCAGTTTATCTGGATATACAATATCACTGAATTAACAGATGCATTGAATGACCGTCGTTCTGTGGGCGAATCTGATGTGTGCAATCCCACCATACAGGCACATAACAAAATGCAGAACTCAGAAGATGCGTTGTCTAATATAGTAAAATCTTATTTTACCAGTTCACAGCATGAAAACTATTTGGCAATACCAGATGATTTGGAAGACCCGTGAAAACTGTACCGGTCGAGATGACGACTTCAGGGGCGCCATTATGCACAACTCGTTCTGGAATAGTGCCACGTCAGCCAAAGAATCATGATTACGTCTATTACTAGCCGTCGTTTTTTGAGAAGGTGGTGTATGTGGAGGAAGTTAGATTTTCCGCCAAATGTAAAATAACATTTACTGATAAATTTAAACCACCATAACTGATTGTAACGAATTTTATTTAAAAAGAATTTTTCTTTTTATTTTTTAGAACATTCTTTGTTTAAATACTTGACTTTGAATTGTGCGCCATTTTCAGTTTGCGAGAGTCTCGCACCTCGACTGGTTATATCATCTTTTGGTCTGCTGCAATTTTAACATTTTTTTATCTTGTAAAACGGATACATATTAACAATACATTTCTGCTATAACTATCTTATATTCTGTTATTGAAGCACACATAGAAGGGAAGTTCCGGAACAGGTAATTGGATAATTCTGTTGTTCACATATATCTTCTTCCAGATTATTTGTTCGGGAAGTTAATTGAGACCACTTTTGCATTCCGATCGCCTAACATTAAGTGTCGATTTAATTATTAAACTAGCCAGACATGGAGGCCAAAATTAAATTTGAGGACACAAGTAGGTTAGTACAGGATATTGCGGATTTGAATCTAGCAGATGCAAATGGAAATATAAGCATATCAGACTCTACTGTAAATTTTAGTACTTCAAGCGATCTGGCATCTATGGGGCTCTCAGACACGAATAGGTTAGTAACCTCTACACCTTATCCCGGTTCTGGTTTGCGAACTACAGCTATTGGAGATGCAATGTTGGAATTTAAATGTCTTCATATTCACTCATACTTTAAAAAAATGAAATTCTTGCATAGCGATCTGTTGCTTATACCGCGATAACTGTTGAGCATTTGGCGAACGGAGTAATGGTGATACTAACTCTATTTTGTGTTCTTCTCCTGTCTCCAGCCAATTAACCTTGGAATTTGACGATAGAAACACCTTTAGGTCTTTCTCGATAACTTCCGCTAATTCATAGGCGACAATGTGTCTGGGGAGGTGATCTGACCTAACCACTAATGGTTCATTCTCAGTTTTCGGCACTGCCCCGTGCCTTGTCCAATAGTCAGGGTCTTTGAATTTAACGCCATATTAAAATGGATTAAAAAATCCATCCCAACGATGTTACTTTTTATGTCATCGACGAGAAAATTCCACCTGAACGAAAAATCCTCCCCCAATGACACCGGCAATTCCTTGATGCTCTCTATTATAATTGGTCTTCAGTTGGCGCCCATTGTTGTTATTCAAATGTGAAGCTATCTATTAAAAAACACATATGATTTAACTGTGCTCACCTTGACACCCGTGTTTCTTATGAATTTAGAACATCATAGTTCATTCACGATGACAAACGTTTTGCTGTTATAGCCAGCATCCTCTAAGAGATCTCCTTCAAAACTAAATCTAACAGATTTACTGAAGAAACATTAACTGATTTTACACAACCTTCCTACGACTCTTTCTATTAAAGATATTACTAGTTTTCCGGATATTTAGGCGTTGATACTACACGAGAGCTATCTTTCGATCGTAGACTACCTAACCGAAGAAATATGCATTCTTTGCCTTGACGTCTTCCAAACTCGGTATACTTACGTGGCGAAATGCACCACTGACGCTGTCCTTGGACACCAATACGCGAAAATATCTTCCTGGTGCTTAGAACTCGCACGTTATTCACGAGAATTAGACTTACCTCTGCCTGAATCTTCGATCTTGTGTTTCACCAAATCCATTTTTTAGGGTACCAAATTCATTTTCTATGGCCAAGATTTATTTGGTAAGATCCTGCTGCTAAGGCAAAAACCTTTGGTTACTGTTATTGATCCAATTTATTTAATCCTTTGCGCCACTTTAACCACTCTAATTATAATATTTTATATGCATCCCAAGTGGCTCTTAATCTTACAGGCAATTTTGCTACAAATGTACTATTATCAAGTCCATTAGCTGTGGCAAATAATCTGTCATACAATTCAGAAGAAATCTTTTCCATGACGTACAAAGTAGGTCGCATGTTCCGTTCATTCTGGTTGATACCTTCTTCAAAGCTCTTCCACTAAAAGCTCAAATGATTGATATGGTTCATTGCCAATAATTTTTCTCCTAAATCTGAACAAGTTGTCCTTATTTGTTTCTGGTAATGGACATCAGGCCGAAACTAGCATTTATTTTGGGTCAGTTGTCCATATTACTTTGAAAAACTTTTCTTCGTTATCAGCCAAATCAATGTGGTTGTCTGGTCTAAATGTAGTGAGACATATATTGTTATCAAAATTGTTGACTTGTACGATATTTAACTTTTGTAGACCTTTCCGTATATTGAATCCTGACGCGGTCATCATCTCTAAAATTCTCATTCCTATCAGCACGTCTCATTATGGCTAACTTTCCTAAGTCAGTCGGTCAACTGCTCTGCATCCTCAAACTTAATGCTGTTATCCATTATATCAAAATAATATTTATTAAATCTAAATTTTAAAACATTGTGAGAATGCTCACCATCTCACTGATTGCCAGGATAAACATTTACAAGAGTAAAGACATTGAAGACAGAGAATCAAATCAATTTAACTGATAGTCTCCAAAAAGTAACAAGTTAAAAGGAATTGTTTATAGGCTGTTCAAAATTTTATTATTAAAATTTTGTAGTCAAGGATCCAAATACAGAAAAATACATATGGCTGTGCTGGAACGAAGCAAGAGCATAGCTTCTCAAATCCAACCTCAGAAAAGGAGCGACTTTTATAGTCAACAAAAAAATTTTGTCTGGCCCGGTAATTGGAAATATTACGTTACAAATTCAAAACATGTTTATGTCAAATTGAGTGAAAACAGTTACTAGCTATTGTTTATTAATGTATACAAAATATGTTGCTTTTCGATATAATAAAAACGTTATTATATCAGTAATTGCACAGTTAACTTGCTCCTACGTTTAAAAAAGCAAGCGAATTTTCCTGATCAAAATATCAAAGATCATTAGGATCACATGATTGTCTAAATTCATTACATAAGTAATTAAAATACAACTTAGAGGCAGATTTCTTTCTAAGTCCTATTGATAGATGATTGATCCTAATCTTAAATTCTGAAACGGAAATTGTTTGTTCCGTAAGCTTTCCAAACAAAGTTTTAGGGAATTCGATACCTTGTTTGGATCGATGAAACTTCATTATTTTTGTCATATAAACGTCTCTCACTAACTCAGTGCTACAAGTTTTAATCTTATGGCATAAATGGTGTAGAAGACAAAGATCACATGTTTAATAACTTTTCTTTGTACAGTTTCTAACCTTTTTAGCAAACCACTTTGCACATGATTCAAAGTGGCGGCCGTGTATACATAGGTCGGCCTAATCAGATTAATATAAATTAGCGCAACTTACTATTCTGTTATTGCATCTTGGCAGAATCTGTACAGAGAATGGGCGTGTCAAATTCTTTGTCTTCAGGCTTTCATACGACCCAGTGAACTAATTAATGAACAGCTTCATGAAAATAAACTTACCTGACATCTGTCATATAGAAGATTTTTAACTCGTGTTTTTTATTACAAATCTTCAACCATAGTGTTATTAAATAATTGCTCAAATCATACATTTATTTTGTTATGTTGTAGGAGGTGATGCGATTAATGTAGGTGGTGCGGTTTTTTTAGCGATGCTATGAGATACCTACATATGCCTGATAGCTGACGTCGGTAGAAATGGATTTCGTGGGCCGTGCTTATAACCAGTCTCATTTCTAGGTGGCGTCATTCCCATTTTTTCCAGTGTCGTGATGTGAGAAGGCTAAGTCGAAGTATCATACGTGTATTATGAACAATGTTACAAAGTAAATTAAAATTCAATGTTAGTCAAAATTGACCGTGCTCTAGACGGCAACAAAATAAAATATTGTTAACACAAAGTTAATATCTAGGCACAAAAGCAGATAGTCATAAATCACGATAAATAAATCCAGAGTGCCTTAGCAGTATAATTTAGAGTCACGGATAAACGTTCAAGAGCACACAAAATGTAAATCCTGTATTTGACAGCTAAAACACAGTGATCCACTGCATGCTACCGGTATGTTACGCGCGGGTGTCTGTTTTTGTCTAAACAAGCCCCATTAATTAAAAATAAAACTGCAGCTCAAGAAATCTCAAGTTAAACGGCTTGAAACTAACAGAGACCAGAATTAGTATATGTGACCCTGAAGTGAACCGGATCTATCGAAATTGAGACTCGTTGGGTTGTAACGCGGAGCTGCGCGTTGCAGTGTTATTATTTAAGAAATCAATAGTTTGTGGATAAAATTGAAAGATCGTTTTTAAGTCATCGAAAAATTTGCATAGTGGAACATTAATAACTTTATTCTGCAAAATGTCAAATATAATCGGTCTAAAACTTGATTCTTGCCATAATCTAATTGTTGCTTTAATAACCTGGATCACATCGAATACTTTATCTATATATTACGGTCACAAATTCAGCGTACTTATATTTGAGCCCATCATTGACTGTACATAAGACAAATAAAAGTATAAAGATGTGTAAAACATATTAATAGGCTGTAGTACTATCTATCAGCCTACATTAAAATTTTATTTTCATTTTTCTTTCTTAAGCAATACAAAATTAGATTTACCTACTTCCCTTAGCTAAGAAATGAACTTAAAAATAAATAAATAAGAAAATTAAATATACAGGTTAAATTTCCCGGTGCTATAATTTTTCATATCAAAGGAATTTTGCGTACAACAAGCCTCACCTCTGTAACCTAAGCAGCTCCAAACTCAAGAAACTTACTTAAAAATACGATAAACAATTTTTACTAACCAAAATGGCAAACAATAATTTTACCATAAATGCACCAAAAATTATGGAAATAATTTATATACACACAAAACGTTTAAAGTAGCAATCACATAATTCTAACATCTAAATAAAATTGTCAATTAAATTTTATCTGATGAATTATTAACTGCAACACAAATTCAGCTGCGTGACGATATTTGTTTGTGATCACTGAAGCATAGTTGGTTATTTGTGAATTCAAGACAGGTTGTCACAATCATGTGAACGTTTCTTAGCAAGAATTCTATTTTTTAACTATGCACTAAGCAGAGTTCAGTTTATTACATATTCAATATAGTATCAAACTATCAAATTTATCAACACAATAGTACACAAGAGACCACATTCATAAGAAGTTTACAGGTAGTAAAAATGTAGTTATATCTAATGAGACAAGATAGTGCAGATATATATCTTCCTTCTTTACTAGGCCACCAATTTATTTTTGACGAAGGAGTGCTCAAATTCTATGTTTACCCAAACGTTCGATAAAATGCGTCTAGAAATAGACCTAATCTCCTCTCTTCGATTCATTGAGTGAGCTGCCTGTTTGTGTTGTTCTCACTGATAACTCGGTTTCTTTCATTGCGGTTGAATATTCGAACACTCTATCCTTGCATGCTTGGCGCCAACACATGTAAATCAGTTATGATCTCAGAAGGGTTAACATCCTACTGCTCTTGATTCTCGATATATTCGTCCACCCTGTAAATTTCGGAAATTCGACCATCCAGAGATGCCCAGTTCCGTTTGACTATGAATTTTATAATTACATTCGTTGTCACTTTTAGTAATACCAAGGTCAAAACAGTCTTTCTAGTTTCTTCAATGTCAGTTTCAAATCGGTAGTCATGCAAAATTTAGACTTGGCATTTCAGCTCAACTGTGCTCTATTCAGATCATGCTTTACTATTACAAGTTTACATACGCGACTTATTCCATCAGTAGACCTTATTGTAGACTCATTTCAACGCAATCAAACAATTTGTTGAACAGTCACCTATGCATTGTGCTGTAGCAATAACTGAGCCCTTGGCGGGAAGAATAAGGGTTCTAGCAGCTCTAATGAGTGATCTACCAGGTTCTGCATGATGTTGCACTCTTTCAGGTATCGGAGTGAAAATCTTATTGTGTTTTGAACTTCATCCGCCCTCTTTGATACAGTTTGTGGCGGAGATTTAATAGAAATGAAATTGTGATTTAGGTGTTGCGCAGCTAGCAACAAATTAGTTCAGATATGATCAGAGAGATAAAACAAAAACTGTATGAACGGAAAGTAATACCTCTTCCACATGTGTTTCGTGCTTACTACCGACTCATCAGTAGGAGCCGGTATTACGCCCTTTACCCTTTATATAATTTGGTGAGGAATGTGAGAAAATAGGATGGTACAAACTCCTATACGAACGTTTAAACATGCAGTAGCGAAACCAACATCATCTAAAGTCTTCGACAATGCGACTTCAAAAGCAAACTCACTATATATATATATACATATATATATATATATATATATATATATATATATATATATATATAACAATTCTACAATGGTTATCAAGGCTATGGCTATTGTGTCAGTACCCGATACCTACATTATTCTATCAGTTAAGTACTACCTGTGCAACATCTAATACAAAATTGCATATATATTTTAGTTCTCCGCCACGTACAGTATCTAGCTATTATATACTTAATTAAATGATGCCATGATTAACGCGCAATGAGATAACTGATATCGATTAAGGCCAAAATCTATGGATTTGCGGAGTAATATCTTTTCCGAAATAGTTTAAATTCTTAATTTTGGTGAGCTGTAGCATGCATTGCAATCTATTGTGTTGGTACTATGTGCCTTTTATGTTCCTTAATGTTGGAATTGGTTACTGACACAGTAGCCCTTTGCAGACTGGTTATATATATTACATACAGTGAGATGGATTTGAAGTCCTTTTGTCAAAGACGTTATAAGAAATTAGATTCTGATAATATTTTAACTGATTTGTTAATATGTGCGCAAAATCCAAAGCACAATTTCATCCGTCCTTTTTGGATTCAGAGCCAAATAAATTTTTCTACATGTCTAGATTTATGATCCAAAGCCAATCAGTTTTCTAGTTTTTTTATACTAGCAGCCAGAAAATATAACTTGATGTCACCAACAACACTTTATTTGTCTTGACTTCTATTAGACGTCCCTACGAGAGTCATAATCAAACGTAGAACAATCTATTTCTATCACATTTAACCAAACTTTTTCCCACTAGCGCATTTGTCGTTTCAAAAGTATTAATTATTCTGTATGAGGCTTATTCGCGAGGTAGCAGTGTATATATAGTAATGCTATGATATTTCTATGTATGCATGGTAGCTGACGTCGGAAGAAATCGGTTTCGTGTGCCGTGTTTCCATTCTGTCTCACTTTCTATCTGGCGCCATCCCATTCTTTGCCAGTGTTGTGATGGGAGAAGGCTTACTGGAATTTTCATACATGTATTATGAATAATGTTACAAGGTAACATAAAATTCAATGTTAGACAAAATTGACCGTGCTCTAGACGCCAGCAAGTTAAAATATTGTTATCACAAAATTAATATCTAGGCACAAAATCAGTAAGTCATAAATCACAGTTATTTAATCCAGAAAGCCTTAACAGTATGGTTATGAGTCACGGATAATCGATCAAGAGCACACAAAAAATGTAAATCCTGGCTTTTATATCTTAGACACAGTGATCCACGGTTTGCGTCCGGAGTGTTACGCGTGGATGTGTGTTGTTTTTAAACAATACCCCATTAATTACAAAAAAATTGCAGCTCCAGAAATCTCAACTGAGACTGCTTGAAACTAACAGAGATTGTTTCTAATACCACAGTTAGGAGAAAGATTGCCTCAAACCAGAATTATCAAATGTGACCCTGAGGTGAATCGGATCTGTCGAAATTGAGTCTCGTTGAGTTTTAACGCAGAGCCGCACGTTATATACACCTCCCCGACAATGAAACTTAGTACACAGTGAAGAGGGCCAACCAGACGAGAGGTTTAATGGTTCTTCCGTAACGAGTAAAAACTAATGTTGGCTTTGCTGACATTGACTCTGGTTCCTCTATCTCTCGAGGCGGTATGACGGCGTCAGTTGGCTCTGTTGTTGGTGAGCTGTCGGGCATTAGCCCGTGGTCAGCAAAACTATCTGCGGGTGGAATTAATGTGTCTTTGCCACCTGATAGATCAACATCGTTGAGCAGCGGGTCATTTTGCTGTGCAGCTTGCAATTCCTGATTAATTATAGGTGAAGGCACAAAGTTCTGCAGTCTGCAACTAAGTTTTCTGACCCTTTAACGTGAGTGACTTCATATTCATATTCATGTATTCGGGTAAGTTGCGAGTTGACACGCTGTGAATATAAATACTCTTTCTTTCCTCTGAGCATTGGGTGTTGAGGAAGGTGGTCGATGTAAATCTAGAACTTTCAGGAAATGTAGGATCGGCCGGTAGATGGCGAGTAACTCTTTTCCTAACGTATCATATCGCGTCTCGCGAGATTGTAGTTTTTACGAGAAGAACGCGATAGGTCGGTGTACGCCATTGATGGACTGTTAAAGTACTGCGCCTGTGGCAACTTTGGATACGTCTGTGATTAGTTCAAAATTTGAGACCAATCAAGTGAACGAAGGATGGTTGCTTTGCATAAAACCTTTTTGGCATCCTTGTAAGCCTGCCTATCGTCATCGTTGAGCTGAATAAGTTGTGATTTCATGACAAAATGGCTTTCTGGCACGATATATTTGTGAAGAAGTGCCAGGATCTTGACAATGCAAGGTACGAATCGAGAATAGTAGTTCATCTCTCCCAAGAATCATCATAACGCTCAAACGGTGGTTGGAGGCTGTAGATCTTGAATGACACGAATCTTAGCAGGTAGTTGTGTCATGCCTTTCCGGGAAATTTGATGACCGAGGAATTCAATTATTGGTTGTGCAAAGACACATTTTTTGTCATGAATCCGGAGACCATAGTCTGCTAGACGTGCGAGTAGAATCTCAATATGCTGTATATGATCGGACATTGAGTCAGCAAATATCAGAATTTCGTCTAAGTATGGAATTACAAATGGTAGACCGTCTGGTATTTCGTCCATAACGCGTTGAAATGTCTGAGATGCGTTCTTGAGATCAAAATACATATAATGATATTCGTGCGTGCCAACTCCGTTAAATCTGAGTGCAATATACGAAATGGAGTCTTCGTCCATGAGTACTTGTTAGTAAGCTTTCATCAGGTCGAGTTTTGCATACACAGCACGACCAATAGCTGATCTGAGTAGGTCAGCTGGACTTGGCAGGATGTAAGATTCAGGCTGTATGCAAGTATTGAGAATATGATAATTCCCGCATACTCTTTATGTTCCGGGTTCACTCTTTCGTACCACTAACACAGGCGACGCAAATGATGAGCTGGATCGTGTATAGATGCCTTGTTAACGTGGCATGGCGAATTCTTGCTCGGCGGCCTTATGCTTGTGTGGTGCCAATGGACGTGCTTTGGGAGAATGAGGTGATGCGACGAGCTGTGATGACACGCTTGCACTTGAGATCTGGCAAAAAGATATAGGTTTTGAAATCTCTTCATGTCGCTTTAGAACATCGTCCAGTTGTGGTACATAAGGAACTGAAGGAATTCGATAAATGGACGAGATTACTTTTGCACGAGTCATGTGTTTGAGCGCTGATGATTGTAATTGATCGTCAGCATGGCATATCTCTCGTGTTTTTGGACGTATAGTAAAGTCGAAGTTTTCGAGGAAATCACGTCCAATGATGTTTTTTGTCTTACTGGCAATGATAACAGGATAATAAAAAAACATCGTTTTGCGTTAGAGAACGAGATTTTCTGTACTCGTACCCAAAACGTCGCTATACTGGAGTCATTGGCGCAGGTAAGATTACAGGTGTTGAATGGGTGGGTTGGTTCAAAATAATTATGGCGGAGCAATTTGACTTCTGACCCAGTGTCTATGGGGAATAATTCGCCAGAGTTTGAGTCACGGATGAGAAAAGATGTTGATGCTGGCAAATGACGAAGAAGCTGGTTGCAGGCCGTCGGGCGTTTGAAGCATGACTTAACTGGAGCCGTCGCTCTAAATAAAATAGTTTGATTGCGCTCTACAACGAAAGCAACGTGCTTCGAGCCAGAAGACCTCGGGCGACCAACAATTTTGGCGTGTTCAGCTTCTATTGCTGCGGAGCAGGCTGATCCCGGAAGTTTTCTGAATCCTCCCTGGGCAAATCATCCTGAGTTCTCAAAAATGACCGCGCCCATCTAAACGCCGCGTCTGTGCGCGGGAATCTGCAGCCATTCCTCTTGCAATTGCGCGTGAAGTAGCCATAAATGCAAGGATGTCTTTGAGTATACGTCTGAAATAAATTGGGATTGTCTGCCATACCCTCAAAAAGATGCAGCCCTCCTCTGTTATATTGGACACCTTGGCTTATAAATTAACATCGCTGATCCACTCGTCAAGGTGGGCTGGATCGAACTCGCAGATCTTGTACTGGGTCCATGTGGTGGTGCGGTTTGCTGCAGTGTTCGCTCTGCGCTTCCTACACTTCCTGATCTGGATGTTGTCCTGTATTTGGTACGCGCTGTCGAGTAAAGATGGCAGTAATATATCGTCGTCAGGCGTCGTTATGTAGCTGTCTTCGAGGATTGCGGTTTCGAGAAGGTGGCTCGCTGTGTTTTGTTGCTCAGGACTTATTTTCTTGTGTCTTCGCCGCTTTATCGTACTCACTTTTACATGGCATTCAGTCGAAGGCTTGGACTACCGGGCGGACTATCGCCTGATTAATATTCTCAGTGACTAGAGTTGCTGTTTACCTATTAGCTGTGAGCTCGATGAGACAGGGCATCATTTATGTATGATGTCATTGGTGGATAGCGGTATATTTACTGATGCTATGAGATTCGTACATAAGCCAGGTAGCTGACGTCGAAAGAAATCGGTTTCGTGTGCCGTGTTTATAATCAGTCTCACTTTCTAGCTGTCGTCCATCCCATTCTTTCCAGTGTCGTGATGTGAGAAGGCTAAATTGAGTACCATACGTGTATTATGAACAATCTTACAAAGTAACTTAAAATTAAATATTAGTCGGCAACAAATAAAATATTGTTAACACAAAGTTAATCTCCAGTCACATAAGCAGTAAGTCATAAATCATAATTAATAAATCGAGAGTGCCTTAGCAGTATAGATTTGAGTCACTGATAATCGATCAAGAGCACACAAAGATTTAAATCCTGGCTTTGACAGCTTAGACACAGTAATCCACGTTTTGCGTCCGGTGTGTTACACGCGGGTGTCGGTTGTTTTTACACGAAACCCCAGTAATTACGAATAAAATTGTATCTCAAGTAATCTCAACTAAAACTGCTTGAAACTAACAGAGATTTCACATTTCCTTTTCAAAAATTCATAATAAACTTTGGTTACGGCTGCGCCTTTATTTACTAGAAAAAATTGAATGCGGTCAGCTCGACCTGAATGGTGAAATTGATGTCTCTACTTAAGCACAGTCCACGCCCTTTCGACAGGCATCAAAGAAGTTGTTGTATCAGCATTTTGTGAATACTACGTTATGCTCCGTTACAGAACACCGCTGGAATTAATGAAACAACCAAGGCCTTGGCTCCTGCAAGCGGGTACTACTACCTATTTCCCAGATAGTTATTCTTCCATATCGGTCTTGTACTGACCTATCTTATTGTGCGTTTCAAACTGTGAGAAGAAAGCCTTCTTCTTGGCACATCCAAAGTTATCTATATAAATTTAATCAAGGTTGCGATCCTGATATATATACGTGGCCCATTAATTTCATACATTTGTCAGTATAGACTAAGTATTTTATGGTGTAGGTAAGGCAATTCATCCAGTACACCAGTTTCGTCCTTACTGGGAACAATTAGCATACTCTCCAGAATTTGCCGTGGATAGGGTTCGAACTTGGGCACTTGTGCTTTGGAATCTGTTGCTCCAATCACTCAGCCATCCTGTCGCACACTACACACACACGTTTACAGGTATATACTAACTAATGCTTCTAGGTGAGCCTTTCCTATAGACGGAGCCTACACAGCATAAATTTGGATATAGAATTCAAACTTACCACCCCAATTCTGTCATTGTAGAACAGACACTGCGCTATATAATGAAGTGCTAGTTCAATGAACATTGATGTAATTAAACGAACATTTGTTGCGCGTTTCATCCAGTAGACTTGTTTTGTCCTTTAAGGGAATGTTGCTACAGGCAGGACACGAACACGTATACGCCTGCATCGTAGCATGTGACTCTGTTCTACTGACTCTGACTACTGGTTCCTGATTACTCCTTCCTTGAAGTTGAGCCCATATGGCATCTATATATACCTGAAGTTTAACTAGCCACCCCCAAACTGTCATTGAAGACCAGACACCTGGCTACAAAAGACGAAATTTAATATGTGTTTGTCCTCACTAAGCATTGAAATACGACCATTACAGAATTGCTTGAATGAAGTAATTATTACAAATATTTTTTGATAACTGTTTTGTTGGAGCAGCGGGTGTTCAAAATATTTGTTAATAACACTTCAACAATATTAGCCATATCGAGTTAATGGTTTTCTTAAAATTTGAAAGCTTGACTCATACTATATATAAGAAAATGGCATTCAAATCGTGTTATTAGGGATTTCATTATATTTGCACTCATTTAGTATATGCGAACTCGGCACACAAACTTTATCTAAGAATTTACTTAGATGTTAACAAAGTCATTGACTTTTAAAGAGGCATTCTATGTGAAATAAATGTGATGTAATAACTTTCAGTGGAAAAATCTCGGCTCAAATTGATATCGCTGCCATTTTCTGTCTAATTGAATTTTAATATTATTTCATCTCAAGTTTGAATTTGGTGCGCAGTGCGGTTTTGGAGTGCTTGGGTTGGTGGTGGTGGAGGTTAGAAAAAAAATATTTTAAGCATCCTTTGTCTATCTTGTTATTTTTGCAAGAAGTTTATGTTTGATTATATATTTACGTTATAAAGACATATTAATCTACACGACTAACAGACATTTTGAATAGGCTATTCAGAAAAAATCCTTAATAGAAGAACACTGGTAACTTCGACTTGGCATTTTTCCGAATTTCTTTTATACATATTAAGTATACTGACAATTAGCATTAACACATTCTTTTCTAAAGTTCACTGTGAAGTCCATAGGTGTTTCCATATAGACGATTGATTTCGAATTTTACTTGCGGCAGTTATATAATTAAACGAATATTGGTTGCGCGGGCGGTGATAACAATTATTACAATAAAGATTGCTATCTTGATTTAAGCACCTGACCCATTAATTAGATACATATGTCAGTATAAACTAAGAATTGTATAGTATAAAAATGGTAATTCATCCATTAGACCGGTATCGACCCTATTGGAAATTCATCACGTACTGGCAAATGTCTGCGGCAAATTCTGGCCAGTACATGATGAGTTCCCAATAAGGACGAAACCGGTCTATTAGCTGAATTGCCTTTTCTACACTATACAATTCTTAGTTTATATTGACATATTAAGTAATTAAAGGGCCAGGTGCCTATACGAAGTTCGCAACATTGATTATATTACTTGCAGCAGTTGTCTTAGTATATCACTTACGAAACTCTAATATATAAAGTAACTGCGCAATCAGTTACACATTTCCTACACACGCAATCTTTTTATATATGGCAGTCTATTAACCGCACATTGCTTATTTGATCAATACGACTCTCGCTCTTATTTATCGTCCGTCATTTCCAGTTTAACGTCGTGTGTTACCTGCGTCGAAACTGACTGCGAAACTGAACAAGATAGAGGAGGGCTGGCTCTTGATATTAATGGCCAGACCTATTTAATCATCCCGACAAGACAAGCTTGAACTCGTTGATTGACAAATCGGAAATTTCTATTTTCACGGGTACATTAAAGAGTAAGTTACACATAATTTTTCATAAGTTAAAAATAAGCCCGAGTTCCAACATTAAATTTTCGTCAGAATTGATTTGGATGAGATAGGTTGAAAGGTATCAATTCGTGGAACCGACGATAGTGCAAATTACCATGCAAGTAGGATGTTGTAACATTACATGAAGTCAGGAAAAGAGTGAAATAAAAACGAGGCACATAAATGGACCTGAATTACATTCACCAACGGAAACCTCGAATAATAAATGTAATGAAGCAAGGACGGAATTATGTAAAGTCCATATAACCCACTAGAAACCAATGATGCTTTTTGCTTATGTTTTTGGTCGTGCCGCTTTATTTTCAGCGACAGAGTTAATAGAATAAAGCCTTTGTCTTACATCCTTGGATGAGTTTAATCAACGAAGACTACTAATCTTTGCTTACCAGATACATAGCAAACATTATTAAATTAAAACTATGTGCAGAAATGATTCCACAAAATTCCATATTTTCTGTAACACAGGGTGTGGTTAAATAGGATTCCGCCTTAAAAAAGGTATTTGAAATAACAAAAAGTTAAATCTAAAGATTAGAATTAAAGAAAGTCTTATTTAATTGAACTCTGTGTTGCCATGCAAATTAAATATTGTTATGCTTTGCGACTGATTAAAGTGCAACACGCGGCTACGCGTTACAACCCAACGATGTTCGATTTTGAAAAATACAGTTCTCTTTAAGGTCAAATAATCTAACTCTGTTTTTACACAATATTTCTCTTAACTGTGATTTTAGAAACAATCTCTGTTAGTTTCAAGCAGTTTTAAGTGAGATTTCTTGAACTGCAATTTTATTTGTAATAAATAGGGTTGTTTATTAAATAGACAGAACCGCGCGAGATACGCATGGAACATGCGGTGGATTATTGTGTCACAGTGGATTTATTTCGCTCAGTTCGATTATTCGCAGTTTACGCGAGGGATTTACTGTTCACATTTAACTATGCCTATCTGAATTTCAGAGAACAATGGATTATTATAATGACATAAGTAAAAAAACATGGCAAACAGTGAACTTATTACTTGTGAATTTTTGTCATTGAAATCTTTACACGATTATCATCCACTTATTTTAAGTGACAACTTTTAACAGTTCTTTAAATCAAGTTTGCGTGCTTGAAGTAAACACCAATCCCATTGTATTTAACCAGTCATCGAACAACATAACAAAACTACAGCCAGCTGCAACGCACTGAAGCGTTTCGACCTTCCATGATCATCATCAGAGTACGACGGCAAACTGACTATCCAGGATCAAACCGCATTGAATATATATGGAAATCAAATTTAGATATGCGGCTCTCACCTCTAGCAGTCCTGCATACATTGAACTTGACTGGAAATGTCGGCTGCACAATTTCTATGCAGTCACGAACATTAACTATTATTATAATCAAGGTTGCGGTCTTGATATAAACACCTGACCCATTAATTACTTACATATGTCAGTATAAACTAAGAATTGTATAGTGTAGAAAAGGCAATCCATCCAGTAGACCGGTTTCGTCCTTATTGGGAACTCATCAAGTACTGGCCAGAATTTGCCGCGGACAGGATACGAAGATTAACTGTTTGCAGCTTTCGCCACATATACACATATAGGCAATACAATTTAACAATAATTGATTGCGCGGGTGTTGGTAACAATTCTTTAAATCAAGTTTGTGAGCTTGAAGTAAACACCAATCCCATTGTTTTTAACCATTGCTTATATGTGTATATGTGGCAAAAGCCGCAAACAGTTAATGTTCGTGACTGTATAGAAATTGTGCAGCCGACATTTCCAGTCAAGTTCAATGTATGCGAGACTGCTAGAGGTGAGAGCCGCCTATCTAAATTTGATTTCCATATATATGCAATGCGGTTTGATCCTCGATAGTCAGTTTGCCGTCGTACTCTGATGATGATCATGGAAGGTCGAAACGCGTCAGTGCGTTGCGGCTGGCGGTAGTTTTGTTATGTTGTTCGACGACTGGTTAAAAACAATGGGATTGGTGTTTACTTCAAGCTCGCAAACTTGATTTAAAGAATTGTTACCACCACCCGCGCAATCAATTATTGTTTTATTGTATTGCTTATATGTGTATATGTGGCGAAAGCTGCAAACAGTTAATGTTCGTGACTGCATAGAAATTGTGCAGCCGACATTTCCAGTCAAGTTCAATGTATGCGAGACTGCTAGAGGTGAGAGCCGCCTATCTAAATTTGATTTCCATATATATTCAATGCGGTTTGATCCTCGATAGTCAGTTTGCCGTCGTACTCTGATGATGATCATGGAAGGTCGAAACGCGTCAGTGCGTTGCGGCTGGCGGTAGTTTTGTTATGTTGTTTGACGACTGGTTAAAAACAATGGGATTGGTGTTTACTTCAAGCTCGCAAACTTGATTTAAAGAATTGTTACCACCACCCGCGCAATCAATTATTGTTTTATTGTATAACTTTTAACAGTGACAATGTTCAATTCATTATGTATTTTCAATCGGTTGCATATATTCATTTCAATTCAGACATTTGTAAAAGAATAATTGCTTGTGCGCAAAATATGCTACGTTATAAACAGGGTTCATTTTACTTCCGTCTAGTGCATGGATAATTTTGTTTAACTGTGACTTGTGCGTAAAACCTTCATCTTTGTGAACAGTGTTCTTATTTTTTGCCCTCTAGAGTACGGACAATTTAGTTTGACTGTGAAAGGTGTTTAATACATTCATTTGTGTTAAAATTTTATTTTATTTCCGTCTAGAGCACGGTCAATTTGGACTACTTATGATTTCATACGCGAAGTCATTTACAATACATGTGTGATCCTTCATATCAGTCTTCTCTCATCACCCATCTGGAAAAAGCCGGGGAATTAATCATGTGCACGGATCTCCACAGTCGCTACTAAACTTATGTATGGAATAATCTCGCAAAAGTCTCCTACAAAAGAATGAATTGGAAATTATTCTCTAGCAGAAAATTTATAAAAAAAAGCTTTAACAAGTAAGTCAATATTTATGTTATTATAAGGAATGTAATCTTAGTTTATATAAATAATTTCATTAAACATTACAAATTCAGATTAATGAATTCCAGTTTATGATTGAATGAATGTTCTCGAGTGTCTTACCGTTACTAGATATTTAATTAATCTGAAATAGTCTAAAATTATAAAGAGGGTTTATCGAAATGTTTTATACATTATGATTCGTGATAGTGGCTCCTATTGATGAGTCGCCAGTAAGCACGAAACGAATGTGCATGAGATTATACTTTCCGTTCATGCTATCTTTGGTTTATCCTTCTGGACACAAGTGAACTAATTTGTTCCTAGGTTTGCAACACCTAATGCATAAATGCTTGTGTTCATTTAGAATAAAATATGCCAATAAACCTAAAGCTCAATTTAATATAGCAAATTTTATTTGCTAAAGTCATAATTGTTTTACGTATTTATTTAATATTTGTATGGTAAGCAACCAAATGGAACCTTTCTCAATTGAATAACATTACACAACACAGTCATAAATACGCGCTTAAATCCTACATAGAATCACTACCATTTTATCTAAATTTTCCAATTATATATATAATACATTTAATTAGAGCTATCCAATAATGCACTTTTGTGGTTCACCAAATTGCTAAATGTTGTAAAGTTACTACCAATTTTACGAAGAAGACATCCATTTTTTGCAGCGGGTGAAGTAATACCGCCTTTGTTATGGTACACGTTATATAGGCCTATTGAGGGACACTGTTATCATTGAATGTACAGCACTGTATATTTGTGTGATTGTCAATTTTATTTGTGTTTATAATGATAAATTAAGAATAGTCCAAATTTGCTCTTATTATGTAACGAATCAGATTAATTCGCCGACATATTGCCAAAATCAAATTCAAATTACAATACGCTGAACCAAATAAAACGCACAAAATTGCCATTCTCCAAAGGCGTGCAACTTTGCGCCTATATAAGTACGGTGCAAATACCATGCCACACACTTCTGCTCTGCTCGCTACGTGTTTACCTATGCCGATATCTGGACTTGCATTTAGCAGGCTGTGTCATCTCGTCTTTTATTCTTCATGCACACCAATCTTCTTATTGCTGCACAACTAGTCATACGAAATTGATCATCTATTACGTGTGCCAGCCACCAGGGTGTTGCCGCAGATCTTCAGCAATACAAATCTAATCCTTCGAACAACAACTCGCAACAGGTTTAAACAACTCTACTTATTCCGGTGCATCCAAACAAAGAAACAACAGCCTACCAAACGGATCATACAGAGAAAGTGTCTAGAAGTACATATAGACACTGCGACTTAATTAACTTCCACGGCATTTGCTAGTGAACGATTTGCCGTCCTTGTTAAGGGCCACACACAATAAATTTTCTCAGACAATTCTAAGACACACTGGATTTATTTATTGTGATTAATGACTGACTGCTTTTGTGCCTAGATATTAACTTTGTGCTAACAAAATTTTATTTTTTGTCCGTCTAGAGTAGGATCAATTTGACTAACATTGAATTTTAATTCACTTTGTGACATTGTTCATAATACACGTATGATACTTTGACTTAGCCTTCTCACATCACGACACTGGAAAAGTGGTTTGGCGCCAGCTAGATAGTAATGAGACTGATTATGAGCACGGCTCATGAAAACCATTTCTTCCGACGTCAGCTACCAGGCATTTGTAAGAAAATCATAGCAACGCTAAACAAACCGCTACCACGCAAAATACCACCTGTATAATCGTAACACCTCCTACATAAATGGTGCCCCGTCTATTCGAGCACACAGCCAATAATTATTCAGCAACCCTAATCAATGAAAATATCAAGCAGGCGCTAGTCCTCCCGCTAACCCAAGCACATCGGATGATTGCCACGGAAGAGTGAATCCGGTAAAGCAGCGAAGACACACAAGAAATCAAGTCCTGACACACAAAACACAGCGAGTCACTCTCTGGAGATCATAATTCTCGAAGACAGCCACATAATGACGAGTGACGACAATGTATTTCTGCCATCTTTACTCAATAGCGCACGCACACACAAGGTGACGTCCAGCTCAGGAAATGCAGGAAGCCCGGTGGAGATCCCAGCAACAAGCCGCACCACCATATGGACCCAGTACAAGATATTCGAGTTCGATACAGCCCAACATGACGAGTGGATCGACGATGTTACTTTATTGGCCAAGGTGTCCAATATAACAGAAGAGGGTCACATCGTTTTGAGGGCATGTGAGACAATCTAAATTACTTTCAGACGCATACTCAAAGACATTCTGCATCAATACACTGAGGGAACATGTGCGCAACCATGGCAGAGCCTGCAACGCGCTACCAAGCAGCGCCTAAAACCAGATCGGGAAGATAGGCTTACAGAATTGTTGAATCATATGTCCCTAGGTAGCCGCATGCCTTCCGAGCTATTTAGGGAGATGTAGCTGAAAGCCACTGAATTCAATCTACCTATTGAAATCTTGATGCGATTATTCATTGAGAAGCTTCCTTCGGCACTGCAAGAAATGGCTACGTTCTTGCGCGAGTCTATTGAAGTGCAAGACGACGTACTGCCGGCACGTTTAGCTGGAGTGGACATTTTCGAGAACTCAGGATGTTTCGCTCATAAAGAGTTCGGAAAATCTTCAGGGGTCAGCCTGCTCCGCGGCAGAAGAGGTTGAACACCCAAAAATTGTTAGTCGCTCGACGTCTTCTCGCTCGGAGCACGTTGTTTTCGCGGTAGAGCGCAATCAAACTATTGTCTTTAGAGCGACGGTTCCAGTCAAGTCATGCTTCATACACCCGAAGGCCTGCAACCAGTTTCATCGTCATTTGACAGCATCAATATCTTTTCTTATCCGTCGCTTAATCTCTGGCGTATTATTCCTCATAGACACTGGTTCAGACGTCAGCTTACTTCGCCAATATTATTTTTAACCCAAACACCCAGTGAACACCAGCAAGCTTACCTGCCCCAAATATTCCAGTATAGCGACGTTTCGGGTACGAGTACATACAATCTCATTCTCCAACTCAAAACGATGTTTCATTTATCCTTTCATCATTGACAATACGTCAATAAACATCATTGGACGTGACTTCCTCGAACAGTTCGACTTTACTATACGTCCAAAAACATGAAAAATTGGCATTGCTGACGGAGAATACCTATCATCAGCGCTCAAATACACGACTCGCGCCAAAACAGTCCGCATGTACCACAACTGGACGATGTTCTAAAGCGACATAAAGAGATCTCCAGACCTATTTCCTTTATGCTCGCTCAAAAGAGGAAGCGTGCCATCACAGCTCATCGCATTACCTTATCAAAGCCACTTCATCATCCTCCCAGAGCACGTTCATTGGCACCACACAAGTTTCAGGCCGCCGAGCTAGAATTCACCATGCTACATCAACAAGGCATTTGTGCACGATCAAGTTCACTATTTGCCTCGCCTTTCGTAGTGGTAGCAAAGAGTGAACCCGGAGCATTCAGAGTGTGCAAAGTTTATCGTATTGTCAATTCTTGCACACAATCTGATTCGCACAGCCTGCCAAGTTTAGCTGACCTACTTAGATCTGCTATCAGTCATGCTGTGTACTCAAAACTCGACCTAGTGAAAGTTTGTTACAAAGTTCCCATGGACAAAGACTCTATTTCATATTCTGCACTCAGGTTCACCGGAGGTGGCACACACGAATATCATGATGAGCTTTTCGGTTTCAAGAGCGCATCTCATACATTTCAACGCGTTACGGACGAAATACTAGACGATCTACCATTTGTAATTCCCTACTTAGACGAAATTCTGTTATTCTCCAACTCAATGTCCGAACATATGCAGCATATTAAGATTCTACTTACACGTTTAGTAGACCATGGCTTCCGGCTTTATGACAACAGATGTGTCTTTGCGCAAACATCAGTTGAATTCCTCGGTCATCAAATTTCCCAGAAAGGCATGACACATCTACATTCTAAGGTTTGTGCCATTCAAGATTTACAGCTTCCACCGGTCGAGTGTTACGACGGTTCGTACCTTGCCTTGCCAAGATCTTGACACCTCTTCACAAATATCTCGTGCCAAAAAGCCGTTTTGTCAAGAAATCACAACTCAACGTTGACGACATGCAGGCTTACGAGGATGCCAAAGGGGCTCAACCTTTAAGATTGATCACAGACGCATCCGACGTTGCCACAGGCGCACTAATTCAACAGTCCACCAATGGCGTACACCGACCTATCGCGTTCTTCTCGCAAAATCTTCAACCTCGCGAGACGCGATATGATACATTGAGTAAATTGTTACTCGCCATCTAACGGTCGATCCTACATTTCCACAAAAGTTCAAGATCTATATCGACCACCGTCCTCTACAGTCAGTGCTCAGAGAAAAGAAGTATTTATATTCACGGTGAGTCAACTCGCAACTTACACGAATACTCGAGTATGAATATGAAGTCACTCACGTTAAAGGGTGAGAAAACGTAGCTAAAGACTCCCTGAGCCGTCCTGCAGAGCTTTGTGCCCCGATCCTGTGTCCTTCACCTATAAGTACTCAGGAATTACCAGCAGCACTGCAAGATGACCCATCATTTCGTACATTTGATGTCAAACGCTTGAAAACACTTGATTATGATAGAACTCTGCTGCAGTTTGAAATAACTGGCGTGGGCCTTCAGCCGATTATACCTGAAAAATTCCGTCACAAGATTTTAGAGATCTACCATTCAATGAACCATCCAGCTGGCTAAGCCTCAGTGGAAATTATATCAAGAACTTATTTTTAGCCTGGCATGCGGCGAGATGTCAACAGGTGGTCAAAACAATGCCTAGAATGTCAGCGATGCAAAGTGACGGGTATTTGGCGAATGTCCGATCACGCTCTGAAACTGCGACAACGATGAACGATCCGGCACTTTTGTTTCTATTTCACTGTTGCCTACAGTATAACGCTCAGAATCGGCCGATCTGTCCTACACGTCAGCAACATGGTCCAATCTACAAAATCGAAGATTTTGTTATCTGCAAATGCTTCTTCGTCGACAACGACATGGATGACAAGATTCTAGACAAACCAAAGTGCGGTCCATATTGTGTGTTTGATCGACGTCAGAATTACATAATTTTGGAGATTAATAGAAGAGCTGAAGCTGTGTCCAAACACAGATTAATCCCGACCAACGTTAATCTAAATGACCCACTGTTCCACGATGTTGATCTATCAGGCGGCGAAGAGACCATACTTTCACCTCCTGACAGTTTTGCTGGCCACCGGCTAACGCCCGAAAGCTCACCAGCAACACGGCAAACGGACGCCGTAATGCCGCGGTAATAAATAGAGGAACCAGAGTTAGTGTCAGCAGAGCCAACATCAGTGTTTACTCGTTACAGCGGAGCCATAAAATCTCCTGTATGTTTAGCCCCCTTCGATGTGTACTAAATTTCATTGTCTGAGGGGTGTGTATGTAACGCGCAGCTCCGCGTTACATCCCAACGAGTCTCAATTTCGTCAATTTCGGTTTACCTCAGGGTCACATATACTAATTCTGATTTTAGACAATATTTCTCCTAACTGTGATTTTGGAAACAATCTCTGTTAGTTTCAAGCAGTTTTAAATGAGATTTTTTGAGCTGTAATTTTATTTTTAATTAATAGGCTGTTGTTTGAAAATAACAGACACCCGCGCGTAATACGCCGTTAGCATGCAGTGGATTACTGTGTTTCAGCTTTCAAAGCCAAGATTTATAATTTTGTGTGCTTTTGAACGTTTATCCGTGACTAGTAACTATATTTCTAAGATACTCTGGATTTGTTAATTGTGATTAACGACTGACCGCTTTTGTGCTTAAATATTAACTTTGTGTTAACAATATTTTATTTTGTTGCAGTCTAGAGCACGGTCAATTTTGACTTACATTGAATTTTAATTTACTATGTGACATTGTTCATAATACACTTATGATACTTCGTCTTAGCCTTCTCAAATCACGACACTGGAAATGGGGTCTGACCCAGCTTGATTGTAATGATGCTGATTATGAGCACCGCCCACGAAAACCATTTCTTCCGACATCAGATACCAGGCATTTGTAGGAAAATCATAGCATCGCTAAATAAACCGCTACCACGCAAAATACCACCTGCATAATCGCAACACCTCCTACAATATATTTAACCACATTTATGCATTTTATTGCCCCGTATGTCATTTCCAAATATTAATACTTTGAATTCTAAGTGAGCGCAGTCTCCATCCACCGGTTTTATATCTGATGACGTTAGGCTATCCACTTTGGAGAGATCTATTTCAGATTTGAGTAAAATCCTTGAAAGAATCGTCATAGACAAGAAAAATGCTAATAAAACCACGGATCAACACCGTCTAAATCAGTATAAATGACAATCGAGACCGCTTCGATCATTCAGTCGATATTCTCCAAAAATTGGTGCTAAAATCACCAAAAGTACTTTTATAATTGTCGAAATTGCCTGCATTGTTCGGAGAATTTACCAAACGGATGCCAGTTTCCTTCCTTAGATGACCACAATCAACAACAAGACAACAGTTTCTATTCTTTACGTACAAATTTTCAAACGCCTACAGCTGCAGTTTATGTTGACTCTTTCTGTCCACGCAGAATATGCCACATAGACAGCAAAACTGATAATGTCATTCGCAATGACCAGCCTATTTGTCTACATGACCCGGTCAAACAACCAAATGAACATCTGCATCTTCTAGATTTCAAAACTGGAGAAGAATTCATCGTAGACACAGGTGCAGCAGTTTCAGTTCTCAAGGGTGATTCCATGGCCGAGATGTCTCTAGGCGTTTTACTCGCAACAGCTACGGGGAGCCCATTCCTACTTATGGTTGCCGGCATCGCACTCTCAACATAGGTTTACGACGTAAATTTTCTCACAACTTCATCGTCGCCAAGGTCTCACACAACATAATAGGCCTTGATTTCCTGTTGAAATATCGGCTCATTGTTGATCTTGCTAATCAAAATATCATTGCTCCCTCCACCGGAATTGAGCAAAGTTTTTGGACACTTGCCTCCGAGCGTTTTGAGTTACAGGTCATTCAGCTAACCCAGTGCATCATTCAACAGAGATATCAGCAGCTCTTCGAGAACACAGTTCGTTGTTCGATCTCAGCAAATCAGAGATACGAGTCTCCAAAACGATTCATCCTATTGTCACAATAGGACCACTTATAATACTCAAAAAGCGACCGCTACCCCCTTGCTAAACTGAAAGCTGCCAAAGAGTAATTTTGAAGACTACTGGAAAAAGGAATTATCAGACCAGCGAAAGGTTCATGGGTGTCACCACTGCACTTTGTCTCTCCAAATCAAACGAATCGTACAGAGCCTCTGGAGATTATCGCAAGCTAAATTCTATGACCAACTAAGATGCATATCGCAATCGCAATATGAACACCTTAATTGAAACATTCAGCGGTAGCAATTGTTTTTCAGTGATCGACCTCATATAAACCTGCCATCACATCCCATTAGTCCCAAAGATATTGAAAAAAGCTGCGGTCATCACTCTATTTGAACTTTTTGAATACCTGTGCATGCCTTTTGATTTCAAGTGTGCTATTCAGACTTTGCGAAGATTCATGGACAACATACTCCGCAACGATGCCGCTTTCTGTATGACATATGTCGATGACATAATGATTTTCCATCCAGACCTAAAATCTCCGCCAAACATTAAAGAAATGTCTCACATTTATACAATCACAGACTCAAGATCAACTGTGGAAAGTCGCGAATTGCAAATACATCCGTGGATGCCTATGGCATCGTATTACTCCACAAGGTATTCAAACTTTGCCGTCGAAGGCAAATTCGATCAAGTATATGATTTCATCATAGTCTTTAAATGAGTTTTATAATTTTTTTAGATTACTTAACTAATATCGCAAGTCCCTTATCGGCCTATCAAAACACCTGCGGAATCGAAAAGGACTAACCAGAAACTCGACCATTTATTGGTTGCTTGAAGACTTGGAATTATTCCTTCTCGCTATCCACTCGTTCCCAAATTCTACAATGCTAACTCATCCAGATTTCAAACGACCATTTCTACTCACAACAAATGCTTCTGAATTTGCTATTAAGGCCACTTTGGAACAAGAAATCGACGGAGTTTGGAAGCCTATCAGTTTTTACTCGCGTACTCTGCAACCAGTAGAAATCAGATACGATACTTTCCGTTGAGAACTTCTCGCCATCCATGAAGCATTACGCCACTTCATCAGTATAATTGGCATCAGCAGATTTTTTGTCACGTCTAAGCGAATGGTAATTCGACACATTTTATCTCAAAGGCGAACAAAACATCATTGCAGACGCACCTTTCAAGCCAGACTTCTCAATACAACTCTCTTCGCCTTCGCCATCCTCAGCCAACTCCGTGACTCTCAGTGAATCTGCATTAACGCCATCCCTCCTGCAAACAGAACAGCGCGGTGATACTCATATACAAAGATCTGTATCTCGTCACCCCACCAAGATCTTATGCCGCCCCTGGAAATATTTATCCATTGTTTAATTCACGCGTACGCAGCCCAACAAGCCAGTTCTGCCGACCAACTTTCAGAGAAACATTTTCGACTCTATTCACTCAAAATCTCACCCAGAAAGCAGAACGACTGCCAAACCTCTTGCAGATCGTTTCTGGGGTCACAGACTCAGGCAGAACGCTGA
The DNA here is from genome assembly GCA_029291075.1 of Eudiplozoon nipponicum. NCBI lineage: Eukaryota > Metazoa > Platyhelminthes > Monogenea > Mazocraeidea > Diplozoidae > Eudiplozoon > Eudiplozoon nipponicum. Next base: position 108,609 of record JAQBSW010000673.1, read on the forward strand.
ACGATTGATCTCCGTGTGTACTAAATGCCAGAAAAATTAGATCACCCGGCACACTCATTCTTATTTAGAAAATTTCTAACTACTTCACGCATAACAATCGTCCACGTGGACAAAGCTTATCTGACACCAGTTCAAGGTTTAGCTACTATTTAACTATGATTGATAGATTCATCCAATGTCATGTGGCTTTACCTCTTGGCACCATTACTGTAGACGAAGTCACTATCGGTTTTATCACTGCATGGATAGCACATTATGGTGTTGCCAACGATGTCATTACTGATAGAGGCAATTACTTCTACTCTGATTGCTTCAACGCTACCTTGCGTGTCATGGGATGCACCTTACGCCAGACGACTGCCTACCACCCACAATCTAACGGTATGGTAGAAAGAATGCATAGGGAACTCAAAGCAGCTTTAGCATCCTCGTCCATTAATGGCAACTGGATCGATGCATTACCTTTAGTCCTACTTGCTATGCGTTCCCGTATACGTGAATCTATTAAAACGTCTGTGTCACAACTCTTATATGGCATGGACCTACGCCTGCCTAGTCAGCTTCCAAGTTTACTACCCGTAGAGGATGACACATAAGTCGAAGCTTCTTGCCTTAATCTTCATTTCTTCAACATGTCTGCTCAGCAGCCGCAGCTCCACAGCTACCAGAGAATACTCGTTTTTAACGACGCTGCTGTTGCACCATTACAACTAATGTATCGCGATCCTTACCCGATTTTGTACGGACACCCGAAATATTTCATTATCACGCTAAGTGCGACAACTACATCGGTAAACTTAGACAGGTTGAAACCGCTTATCGAAATGACTGATCCTGGCGACATACAACCTTCTACATGCCTTTCAGGCTCAACCTACCTACAATCTTAAGCATACATAATGTGTAACTTATAATTTATTTTACATTAATTTTTCGTTTTTCTGCGCAACTAATGTTAACCTTTTGCGCAACACTTGCGCCCCATTTCACATTACGTGATCACTATGGATCCACATGATTTCTCTCTTTTCTCACATTCATTTGTCTCAAGTGGTACGAACAGCTGTTCTTAACTGAAAATTTAGTAGCATTTTTTAACAGTTCTTCGGTATTATGCCATCTTTGCGGCAATGTTTGAGTACAATTTGGTCCTTATCATTTGATTTTCATATATATATTTGTTACATCATAGTGTTGCAACGTATGGCTAACAACTAAGCTCACAATCCCCTCTTTTATGCCAACTTTTGAAGTGTTAAGAACAAAAACTTTTTGCTGTGTAATTTTGTAAAAAGTAACGATTATGATTTTATAATATTATCTGAAAATTAGCTCAACAAGGATATTGAAAACCACGAATTTGACATTCCCTACTATTCTTTATTTAGAAAAGTCAGATCGCTGGATAAAAGAGGTGGAGGAGTACTCATTTCTCTTAAATTTCTATTAAATGCAAAAGTTTTACGTACTAGTGAATATAATGCTATCATTGATTTTTTATCTGTACAAACCGATAATCTGATTTTGACCGAGGTTTACAGACCGCCGTGTGCTACTCTATTTGATGATCAAACATTTACCAATTCTTTTCAATCTATCTTTGACTGCCATGGCTATAATGTAGTGGTAGGTGACTTTAATAAGTTACAGGACTGTGAAATAACCAATTTTTTTCTAACCATGATCTCAAGCAGATTATAAATGAATCAACTAGAGGTTCGCAATGCTTAGATCATGTATACTTAGAAACTGAAATGGTGAAATCGCACAGTTATGATGTTGTTAATTATTTCAAAGAATTGGATCACAAACAAATTATTTTACAATGGAACATCTTGAGTAGCAAAACACAGAAACTTAATTTGGAAAATGCACACGTGCACTGTTCCAGAATCAACTGGAATTATTTTACAATGGAACATCTTGAGTAGCAAAACACAGAAACTAATTTTGAAAATGCACACGTGCACTGTTCCAGAATCAACTGGAATCTTTTTAGAGAATTAAGCATACTGATTGATTATGAAAGTTTTTATTTCTTGAACACTGACGAATTTGTTTCTTCTGTTTCATCGTTATTATCTATTTTATTTCAGGCATCTACGTTTACGGACATTATACCGAAACGAATCAATAGGAAATTATGTAAACTAAGAATTAAACGAGATAATATAATAAAGTGTAGTCTTATCAATAGTATTAAACAAATGAGGTTAGATTTGATTGATAACGAAATTAATTCATCACTGCTGATAATTCGTCAAAGATCAGAACGAATTATTTTGGCCAAAATGAAGAGTAATCCTAGACTAGGATACAAACTCCTCACAGATTACAGTAAATATAAGGAAAAGTTAAAGCTTATATTACCTGTGGATAAAACTGAGTATGAATTTCTCTGTGAATTGGATGAAGTATTTGGCAATTTGATATGTAATCCACAGAATGAAAGAAATTTCATGGAACTACCTGATCCTTTGGGAGACCAGGAACCAGGACTTGTTATTGACAGTGATGAATTGATAAAATTAATGTTAAAAATCAAATCAAAAAAACAAAAAGATCACCTTGGTATTTCGATTGATAACCTGCTTCAATTACCCTTAACTTTTATGAATGCGCTCTGCAACTTTATAAATAGAATTTTGAAGAATGGGAAATTACCAATCGATATACTAACGATAGTAGCTAAACCGTTGCCAAAAGTAAGTAAGCCAACGTGCGCCAGTGCTTTTAGATTAATCTCTATTATCCCTTCGTTTTTGAAGATAACAGTGTAGGAGACTTTTGCGATATTTATCATTCCCACATTAGTTTGGTAGCGGCTGTGGAGATCCGTGCACAAAATTAATCCTCGGCTTTTTCCCGATGTGTAATGAGAGAAGACTGATATGAAGGATCACACATGTATTGTAAATGGTTTCGCACATGAAATCATAAGAAGTCGAAATTGACCGTGCTCTAGACGGCAACAAAATTAAATTTTAACACAAATGAATGTCTTCAACACCAGTCACAGTCAAACTAAATTTTCCATACTCTAGACGGCAAAAGTTAAAACAGTATTCACCAAGATGAATGTTTCATGCACAAGTCACAGTTAAGCAAATTGTCCATGCACTAGACGGTGGTAAAATGAACGCTATTTATCAATTTGAACCACAAAAGTGCATTATTGGACAGCTCTTATTAATTGTAAAAAATATATAATAGGTAAAATTTAGATAAAATGGTAGTGATTTTATGTAGGATTTAAGCGCGTATATATCACTGTGTTGTGTAATGTTATTCAATTGAGAAAAGTTCCATTTGGTTGTTAACGATACATATATTAAATAAATACGTAAAACAATTATGACTTTAGCAAATAAAATTTGCTATATTAAATTGAGCATTAGGGTTATTGGCATATTTTATTCTAAATGAACACCAGCATTTATGTATTAGGTGTTGAAAACCTAGTAACAAATTAGTTCAGTTGTGTCCAGAAGGATAAACCAAAGATAGCATGAACGGAAAGTATAATCTCATGCACATTCGTTTCGTGCTTACTGGCGACTCATCAATAGGAGCCAGTATTACGAATCATAATGTATAAAACATTTCGATAAACCCTCTTTATAATTTTAGACTATTTCAGATTAATTAAATATCTAGTAACGGTAAGACACTCGAGAACATTCATTCAATCATAAACTGGAATTCATTAATCTGAATTTGTAATGTTTAATGAAATTATTTATATAAACTAAGATTACATTCCTTATAATAACATAAATATTGACTTACTTGTTAAAGCTTTTTTTATAAATTTTCTGCTAGAGAATAATTTCCAATTCATTCTTTTGTAGGAGACTTTTGCGAGGTTATTCCATACATAAGTTTAGTAGCGACTGTGGAGATCCGTGCACATGATTAATTCCCGGCTTTTTCCAGATGGGTGATGAGAGAAGACTGATATGAAGGATCACACATGTATTGTAAATGACTTCGCGTATGAAGTCATAAGTAGTCCAAATTGACCGTGCTCTAGACGGAAATAAAATAAAATTTTAACACAAATGAATGTATTAAACACCTTTCACAGTCAAACTAAATTGTCCGTACTCTAGAGGGCAAAAAATAAGAACACTGTTCACAAAGATGAAGGTTTTACGCACAAGTCACAGTTAAACAAAATTATCCATGCACTAGACGGTAGTAAAATGAACCCTGTTTATAACGTAGCATATTTTGCGCACAAGCAATTATTCTTTTACAAATGTCCGAATTGAAATGAATATATGCAACCGATTGAAAATACATAATGAATTGAACATTGTCCATGTTAAAAGTTGTCACTGAAAATAAGTGGATGATAATCGTGTAAAGATTTCAATGAAAAAAATTCACAAGTTATAAGTTCACTGTTTGCCATGTTTTTTTACTTATGTCATTATAATAATCCATTGTTCTCTGAAATTCAGATAGGCATAGTTAAATGTGAACAGTAAATCCCTCGCGTAAACTGCGAATAATCGAACTGAGCGAAATAAATCCACTGTGACACAATAATCCACCGCATGTTCCATGCGTATCTCGCGCGGTTCTGTCTATTTAATAAACAACCCTATTTATTACAAATAAAATTGCAGTTCAAGAAATCTCACTTAAAACTGCTTGAAACTAACAGAGATTGTTTCTAAAATCACAGTTAAGAGAAATATTGTGAAAAAACAGAGTTAGATTATTTGACCTTACAGAGAACTGTATTTGTCAAAATCGAACATCGTTGGGTTGTAACGCGGAGCCGCGTGTTACAATAGAACGATTGATACTAGATCATTTAGAACGTATGTTGCCGGCTGATTTTGATTTATGTCAACATGGCTTTACGAAGATAGATCGACAACTACTAATATTCTTTCTATGTGGAAACATGTAATTACATTAAATGAGAAAAAGTTAGATGCATTAATTTTATTTATAGATATCTCAAAAGCTTTTGACTCTATATATTTTGATGCTATTTTGAATGCGATTAGTTTATTGAATATTGATCCGAATATTTTTAGATTATTTAAAAACTATTTATATAATCGAAGAATGAGTATTCAAGTAAACGATTTGATATCAAAATCGAAAAGAGTAACAAGTGGAATTCCACAGGGATAAAGTTTGGGGCCAATTTAATTTAAAATCGTATTTGCACATTTGGAAACTAAGATCCTTAACGGTCGAGTTTGAAAATTCGCTGATGATTTAAAAATAATCTATCCAATTGATCCAAAAAATGTCGAATTCTCCAAAAATAATGTGACATAAGATTTGTATGATTTGAGTAGATCTTTGATTACACTAGGGCTGAGAATAAACAATAAAAAGACGAGGGCTTCAAAAATAGGTAACAGAACAGATTTAATTATGTTTATTTTCATGATGCTGCGATTAATGATATGTTTGAGGTTAAACTTTTGCAAGAAATAAAGGATTTAGGCATAACTATTCAATGTGCAGCTTCTGCTGAGAGACATATTGAAAGTATAGTAGGCAGTGCGAAGAAAAGATGAGCACTTATAAATCAAAATATCTTATCGAATGACATAAAACTTAAAATGTATATAATATGGTTTTATTGCATAAAATTTTTCCATTTGAACCAGTGGACTGGTGCCTATATAAATCCAATAAGAAAGAGTCATGAAGTTGGAACTAGATCTGGACATTTGGCCATATCTCCTCCTTTGGTGGGGAATGTTGCGAGCAAGTTATTCTCTTTTGCGAAAATCTACACAATTTATAACCAATTGAAAAAGTGGCTTAGAGAAACGCCTCCATCTAAGATGTCTTTTAAATTTCTATCTACATAACTAGAAAAATTCTACAATCCTGCTGATATTTGAATTTTGATTATGATAATACTTTCTCATGGTTGAATAAAAGACAAGGATAATTGTTATCGGAAGCAGGATTTCATGAGATTTTTACTTTTAAGTTTTGTATTTTAAAATTGAAATGTTATGCATTATATCATCATGTTAGTCAACAATACATACCTTCAATTGCTAGTCATGGGTCTCATTTTTTTGCATAATGTTACACTCGAATTATACCTTAATTTTTCCTATTTTGATGATGAATTTATTATTCTTTATAACCGAACTTTCTGATATTGATATATTGTACAGTAAAACTAGTGAGATTTACTAATCTACATGAGTCTAATTGCACATTTTTATGTGATGTGATATCTTTTTTATATTGTACATTTTCCAATTTTATTATTGGATGGAACACGTGAGGCTTGAATTCAAATAAAGATATTCTATTGAATTCTATTCTGTTCTAAAAAAATATCGTAAATTTTTTGAAAGTTTCTTTTGTTCATATTGTCGAAGTTTTGTGACTTGTCTTGTTGAGAGTTTATAAGAGTTTTATCTGAGTTGCTGAATTGCACTAGCGGAACACTGGTGGTTCCATCTCCGATATCTTTGCTAATAAATTATTGTAATCCACTTTCATCTATTGTTCTTATTACACATTATTGGGAAGGATCTCAAATTTGCTTCAGGTAATTGACGTGGATATTTGTTTTCAAGGTCACCACCGTATCGTTCTGTAATCTGTGGAAATCAATGTGCTCCGGTAAGCTTAATAAATATAATATATACATTTCAGGAAATTTAATCATAATATTATGGTTGGTTTATCAAATATTGAGGATACAGAGCAGTTAGCAAGTGGACTTAACGAATGTAGTTTAAAAGATAGTTCAGAGGAACTTAAGTGTTCCAAACTAGATGATCATACCGCATATATGGATTATCCGGGCCTGGCATCCCAGAGGCTCTCTTATGGTAGTGACCAAAGGGCATCTACATAAAAATGGCGACCGCGCCAGGATCCTCTATGCGGAAAGATGTGATGTAGATGATCGCTTTTGCCGGAATACTATGGGTAGCAATGTTAAGCTTAATATTTACAGACCGGACAAATATTCTGAATGGGTCGAAGAAGTAAAATTTTATTTTAAACTATAGAAAGGTTTATCTTGGCCTGATGGTGTTTACCTGAGCCGTTAAAAGAGAATATATTTGGACTCGGGAAATTTTTTTCTGAGAACGAACCGGTAAATGCATTTGAGCTTCTAATCGAAGAAATTCATGGACGATATCAGCCCGAGAGAATTGAACGGATGACTGACTTGTTACGTCAGGAAAATATGGGAAATCAACTCCCATCTGAATTTTATGAAAGACTTATTTCAAAATCCATCGGGCTTGATATGTCTGAGGAAGTTATAAACAGTATATTTGTAGCAGAATTTCCAGCTAGACTAAGAGCCAACTTGGATGTCTATGATACATTGGAACTAGAGTGGCCAAAGAAGCTCAAAGGGTTGTACGAAGTGTATCGTCAGAAGGAACATAAAGTGTATGCAATAACAGCAGATTCACGCCTGAAGCAGCAACTCAGACATCTCTCTTCAACAGAGGTAGGATGAATTCTTGGAGTCAAAGTTCAAATTCCAAGCATCTGAGAGGCGAATCGCGTGAGGGTGTACAAGGACCACGCGAGTGGTGCATTTCGCATCGTAAATACGCCGAGATTGGAAAGTGTCAGGAGGGGGATAAACGTTTCCAAAGTTGGCTGGTCCCCGATGGAAAGGAAGTAGTCTTCCTGTAGCCTGATCTAAGCTGCCGGAAAAGTAGGGGAGCCCCCACTTATAAGAGCCGTAGGGGGGTTGCGCATGCAAGGCTCCAAGGTATGAATATTCGAGGAATACTAAAATCATCGAAGTTAGGTTCGAAAGCTACGATGGAAGAAAAGCGCTGTAATACAGTCCTTAAATCTGTTAGATTTCGACTGGAAGGTAATCTTAAATAGGTTACTGGTTATAGAAACAATAAGTTTGTTTTAACAGGTGCACTTACTGGGCTAATCTTCTTAATGGACACGAGTGCAAAGGTGGGCATTGTTCGATCCGATGTGGTGGAAATAGATAGCCCCACATTCCATTATCAATTATGGGCTGCTAATGGAAGTCCAATTGTGCTTAAGGGGGTTAAAGAATTGTCAGTGACATTGGGGCAGAAGTCTCCATTTATGTGGAATTTTCTGGTCGCTGATATAAACGATAGCATCATTGGGATATATATTTAGATCCCAAATCTAGGACCATTGGACAAGGCACCGGGAAAGTGACTTTTGCTGAGCCTGGGACCTCAGTAGTTAGGTCAGTGAGACTACCTAGACCCGTCGTCGCATGTGACTTAGTGGATGTTATCAAGAAACACTTGGCCGTGTTTCTACCATTCAATGCTAAGCGCAAGGGTTTAAAAACAGGCATAGAACACCAAATCGAGTTGGTGGAAGCACTACCCTGTTCACCGAAGGCTCAACTGTTAGCACAACATAAGCAGAATATCGCTTTTGAAGGATTTAAGCGGTTGAGAGAAGAAGGAATTTGTAGGCGTTCAAATTCCAAATTTGCATCTCCAAAAGTGGTTGTTCCCAAACCTGAACCAGGTCAATGGAGGGTTTGTGGTAACTATCGTCTATTGAACTCGGTAACGAAAGGTGATTCGTATCCTCTACCGAGCCAGAGTACCTTGCTCAGGGATATAATGGGGTATGATGTATATACAAGGTTAAATCTGCAGAAGGCGTACTATCAAGTACCTATGAAGGCAGAATCTATACCGCTCACAGCAGTGCGATTCCCTGGAGGAGGATCGCATGAATTCTTATGTATGCCTTTTAGTTTGAAGAATGCACGTCAGAACTTCCAGGAAGGAAGTTCTTCAAGACTGTCCATTTGCTAGAGTGTATATAGATGACATCATTATATATAATCAATCTAGGGAGGACCACCGGGAGCACTTGGACGTAGTTTTGTCTAAGCTGGGACATTATGGACTGGTAGTGAAACTAGAAAAGAGCAGGATTGGTTGCTCTACCGTAAAATTTCTTGGACACATCATTTCCAAGGATGAAATCAAGCCCTTGGAAGATAAGGTACAAGCAATCAATGATGTGCCAGAACCCAGCACTGTATACCAATTGCGTAGATTGTTCGGAATGATTAGCTAATATCGTCATTTCATACCAGGTTTAGCTGGAATTTTGGGGTCGCTAACTCGACATTTAGTCCGTGAACGGAGCACGATCAAGAAGTCCTGGCCTATTAATTTTAGCCAAGACGACAAGGAAAAATTCCAGAGGGCCAAAGATCTGTTAAGCCAAATAACCACATTAGCACCTGTGGATTGGACTAAGCCGTTTGAGCTGGTCACAGATGCATCCGATATAGCCATAGTGGCAGTGTTACATCAACGCGATAGTGGTATAGTCAAGCCGATTGGATTCTATAGTCGGAAACTCTAAGATCGCGAAAAGCAATTTGACACGCCTGGAAAGGAGTTACTAGCAGTTTATTCTGCAGTGTTGCATTTTGAGCACTACCTAGATGGACATCAGTTCACGATATTAACTGATCATAAACCGTTGACGAGTATCCTTGGGAAAGCGAATAGGCTTAATTATTCTCGACGGGTGAATTCACAAATAACCCGACTCGAAGAATTTGATTTTACCATTAATCATATCTCAGGAAATGAGAATGTAGTGGCAGATGCTCTCACTAGACCAGACGTATCAGAAGAAGATATGATTCTTTCGGAGTCACTCGTATGTTCTGTTGTATATTCTAATGATTTTGTCCAGCAATTGATGGAAGCACAAGGTCTCAATCCTTTAGTAGCTGTGTTGGCTAAAAATCCTACATATACACGCAGGAAGATTGGAGATAATTGGTTACTATGTGAAATCTCCAGGAGCCAACCTAGACCGTATGTACCATTAGAACTAAGGTATAATGTAATTCAACAACTACATGAATTGAGTCATCCAGCCATTAGGGCAACTATCAGGATGGTCACTGATAGATATGTATGGCCTAAGTTGTCGAAAGACATAAGAGCTTGGGTAATGGCATGTGCACGGTGTCAAACTTGTAAAGTTTGGCGTCATACTAAAACTGAAATAAAAACGATTGATATACCAGCGGGCCGTTTCATGCATGTACATATTGATATAGTAGAAATGCCCGAAATTTCTAGCCAGAAGTATTTACTCACGATGGTTGATCGTTTCAGTCGCCAGTTTGGGGTAGCAATCCTGAAGGACATGACATCTCAAGAAGTCTTACTTATGTTATTGCATAATTGGGTGTCACGATATGGTGTACCGGTAAGGGTAACTACTGATCGTGGTAGTCTGTTTATGTCTGAACTGTTTATCAGATCATTGAATACAATGGGGATAGAAGTAAGACATACATGTGCTTATAATCCCAGAGCTAATGGGATGGTTGAGAGACTGCACAGGGAGCTGAAGGCTGCATTACGCTGCACTGGTGGATCCAGTTGGATACATGATTTGCCCATAGTTTTGTTGGCAATGCGAAACAGATACAGAGCACAGTTAGGAACATCCATAGCAGAACTTGTTTATGGAGAGCCATTGAGGTTACCTGGAGATCTTCTAATAGAAGCTCCAAGTTGTCTCGATTGGGCCTCTAGTTCAGTAGATTGGTTTGTTGGAGCATTGAGAGATAAAATGAGTCGTTTAGCTCCAACCAAAACTAGAAGTCCAAAGTCTAAATGCTATGTATCTTCAGATTTAAAGCTGGCATCTCATGTATATATAACTAACGAGAACAGACAGAATTGTCTGACTCCGTTCTATAAGGGGCCATTTAAAGTCAATCATATGACTGATAAAAATGCATTTATAGAAGTAAATGGCACAGTAGAGTGTGTAGCACTGGATCGCTGCATTCCACAGTTTATATGGACGGAGGAGGAGACTGAGGAACAGTATCCATCGAAGTATCCAGAAGCTGAGGCGAGATGTGACTCGAAAGTGTGTGAGAAAAAGGAAGAGTCAAACAAATATGGAAAAGAAGTAAAGATTAAAACCAAGACAACTGAGAATAAAGAACAATGCAATATGAAAATGAAACCTAGTGAAGTACCAGCACAATATGTTGAAACTCGTTCTGGAAGAGTCATCAAGAAACCGAAGAATGAGGACTATCATCATGTATGGTTAAATATCGTAAACATGAGGGTGTATGTGGAGGTTAATTTAATTATTGGACATCAATTAACTCCTCATATAAAAATAAATCAAATTTTATTTTTGGATATTTGATGTTATTTGATGTTATATTGTAAATTTTTTGGAAGTTCTTTTGTTCATATTGTCGAAGTTTTTGACTTGTCTTGTTGAAGGTTATAAAAGAGTTTTATCTGGGTTGCTGAATTGCACAAGCGGAACACTGCGTGGTTCCATCTCCGATATCTTTGCTAATAAATTATTGTAATCCACTTTCATCTATTGTTCTTATTACACATTATTGGGAAGGATCTCAAATTTGCTTCAGGTAATTGACGTGGATATTTGTTTTCAAGGTCACCACCGTATCGTTCTGTAATCTGTGGATATCAGCGTATCCCGGTAAGCTTAATTAATATAATATATAAATTGCAAGAAATTTAATCATAATATTATGGCTGGTTTATCAAATATTGAGGATACAGAGCAGTTAGCAAGTGGACTTAAGGAATGTAGTTTAAAAGATAGTTCAGAGGAACTTAAGTGTTCCAAACTAGATGATCATACCGCATATATGGATTATCCGGGCCTGGCATCCCAGAGGCTCTCTTATGGTAGTGACTAAAGGGCATCTACACACCCACATTAATTGTTCTCAGAAAATTCCTTTATTTTTTCTTCTTTCTAACATCGCACGGAACATACTTGCAGCCAGGGCCTTTAAAATTTTGTTATTTTTAGAACATTGTTTTTTAGTTTAAATTGTTCACTTAATAATTTTTAATTAATAATAATAATGGGCCGGGTTTTAAAACGATTTATGCATTTAAAGCGATATAGTGAATTATGTTTTTTGCCAAACTATTATGGTGAACCGCAGAAATTGAATGATAACATCAGAATATAATATAATCTTAACACTGATTATGCCTTTCATTTGTAAGGGACACCTGTGAAAATAATAGGGAAATATTATATCGTTCCGAAAGTTACTGGGCCAACATGGATGTATGTATGTATGCACGCGTGAATGCATGTGCATGTAAAACGGCATCTATTAGGGCCATTTTCTATTCCTAAGTGTAAAGAGCTAACTTTCAGATTCGTATAAGGTGCTGCGCATGCACACCGGCGCTTAAGTGGCGAAAGAAATTATTTCACGTCTCTAACTCAAATCTCTGAATGTTCAAATCCCGGTCACAGAATGTATGCCCCATATGAAAAAACACAGTCTTGTAAATTATTTACGTTTTTGAATGAATATTGATAACAAATATATACTCATAAGTTGCATGTCACGTGGATGTTAAATGAGTTATCCCTCGAAACAAATTTTAAATAATTAATAACCCTAAACTGGTAGATAAAAATAAATTTGGGCTTTTAAAAATGACAATTTTATTTTTAAAACCATATATAATACTTATCAATGTAGTTTGAAACGGTTTATATACAATGTAGCAGAGTTAGCAAAATTGAAATTACAGAATAAAGTCGTTTAGTTATTTCTACAAATACAAATGTTGTACATGAATGAACAGAACCCTTTATTAAAGACTCATGGGCTAGTTGCAGATATTTTGTGGCACACAATCATCATAGCTGATTTAGATTTTGCTGTTCGATTTTGGTCGATAAGTTTGCCGCCGCATTTCGGTGATGAAAATAGAAGTTTAAAAAGTGTTGCCAAGTGCGAATAACGTTAGTTTTTGCAATATTGTACAAATGGTTACACAAAATTTGGTAAGTGAATTCATCAGGTTCTTCAAATAAAATCGAAGAATAGTTCTCATCAACCGCACAATCATCGGTTCAATAACTGTGAAAATTATATAAATTTGTCGAAAGTTGTATCAGCATTATGCAAGTAACTGCATAGAAATTATGCAGTTGACGTTTCCTGTCAAGTACAAATTATGCGAAACTGCCAGATGTGAGAGCTGCATATCTAATTTTGCTTTCCATGTACATGAAATGCGGTCTGATCCTCGCTAGTCAGTTTGCCGTTGTACTCTCTAGACGATCATGGAAGGTTAAAAAGTGTCAGTACCTGTGATCACAGTTTTGTAGTGTTGAAAACATATATAAGCAATACAATTTAGCAATAATTGATTGAGCGGGTGGTGGTAACAATTATTTAAATCAAGTTTGCGAGCTTGAAGTAAACACCAATCGTATTTTATTTAAGTAATTTATTATTTCGTACTTTTCAAATAATGTTAGTCCAGGTAAATCTGCTATTTGACATGGTCTTCAGCGCTAATAAAAAAAACCGGCTTTTCATTGTATCTGAATGAAATTACATTCGTAGAGTCATTTAACTTATGTCAAATATGAATAGCACAGGATTGTTTCCAGTTACTCTTTTCAGCGTGAACATTTCAGATACCACTCTTGGTATTTCTCAGTCGTTCAAACTTCATCGCAAATATTAAGAGCAAACAAATAAAGCAAATGTAAAATTTGGTTTAACCGTTTCATTTATACTTCTGATTAAGTAATCTAATAATAGCTAACTGAAGTTTCTTTAAATAGGAGCGCGTTCTGTATGTGTGTGTTTGTACAAAATTTCTGTGTACAATAAACTTAATGAAGTAACAGTTTCTGAGTCATAATTCACCCTTTGTCCGCTTTTGATTAATTAATTTGTACACATCATGTGAAAGGATTCAATTAAGCGCGACCTCTGTTGTAGGTAGGGGTGCAAATTAGAGTACACATACCATTAATAGACTCATACTAAGGTATGTGATACAAAATAGTAGACAATCAAATAATGTAGGTGTGGTATTTCGCTGAAACCAATCGATTTCTGCTTATGACTGGTTAAACTCATAATTTTGCTTTTGTTACATTAGATTGGCGCATGTTGTGTGTCTGTGTTTGTGCGTGTGTGTGTGTGTGTTGTTTGTATTGGTGTGTGTACATATATCTGGTAAATTTACAGTTCAAAATAATTGAACACGCAATCCAGTATTGGTCACATCACAGATCAAGAAATTATGCAACATGCAGTACCTCAACCATTTATTTCTTCCAGACATGTTTAAAAGTTTGCTCGATTTCCAATTAAAAGTTTATGGCAAACTGAAACATTTGAGGGTTCTCGAATTTGAACTTGGTGTATTCCGGTGTCCTTGACGCAATGGCTGAAAATCTCCATGAATGTTTAAGGAAAACCATTATTTAAGCATTACAACCATCGGCTATAACCAAAAGTTAATCGAAGCACAGTAGGCATTTGTAGGCAGTGAAGTGCCCTTATATTCAAGTCAGAAGGTAAAATGGCAAAATTCTTATGTGATGCAGAAATCTGTTAATTGTTTTGTTGCCGCTAGAAACTCAAATACTGGCTTAATAAATATAAGTTTGGAAAAGAAAAAATTATGAATTCTGACATAAAGTTGTGTGATTTTGATAAATTTTCGAATATCCTATCTTGCAGGCATTCGTCAGCTATAATGAAATATTTCAAATCGCATTAATAATAGTTCACAGAAACTAATAAATTTCACTCTAGATGCTGGCTGAGGAAAATGCAAAATATTTTAAAAATTAAAGAAAATCTCAGTTTAAAAAGAATAACGAGGCAGATGAAAAATAATAAAAGAATTTTCAATGCTTTAAATAACAGGTTTCTGAAGGACCTACGAATAAAACTATATACATACCACGAAAAGAATACGTTTCATTAAAGAAATAAAATATAGAGCAAAAATTTCACTCAATGCTGCGAATGGGTCTTAAACCAATTTACATTTGGTTGTCTTGTAAGACATTGCAAACAAAGCCTGCAATTACATACACACATAATTATATATATATATATATATATATATATATATATATATATATATATATATATATATATTCTTTTGAAATGCGAGCTTTAATAAAATTCATTGTACCCTTCCTGTGTGCAAAAAAAAGAAATTTTATCAGATATAAGAAAATTTTCTTTCGCATGGTCTTCTCAAATATCTACTAATGAACATATCTTTATATATTAATTGGAAAGCAAAACAAGATAGAAATATGTGAACATAGAGAGAGTGTGAAAAATAGAAACCAATCAAATTGCGTGCGTCATATCCAGTTCAAGCTCAAGTATATATATATATATATATATATATATATATATATATATATATATATATATATATATATTTATATACTTTTTTCCATTCCCGTAATTATTCAACATGTTAACATAACTTGAAGGTCATTATATTTTCTATTAAACAAAATGGGATACGATAGACTGTTTTCGAATTATGCTGAAATTTATAGATTGACTTTCAATGATTTTGATTTTGTACTTAGTACATTAAATCAGCCTCCTCTTAGAGTTCATTGCTAATTCTTTTTTACTGGCCTCAGGACCACATGAAACGTACTCAGGACTTTAAAATGCACATATAAGGCTACTTTTTGTGCAAAGTCGGGAATTTCGGTCATACCTGGCTAAAATTCTTACGTAAATCATTCAAAATGAGAGATTTTAAACATAAATCTTAAGATATTTTAAATACTGCAGAAAAGTTTTCAATGGAAAATTAACTTTTGGTACACGCACTACGCATCTATCTAACATAAGTCAATTTTATATGCCGATTTTTAATAATTTTATACTCAATAATGTGTTTATTCGAAATAAAAAATCAGAAAATTGAATAAACTGAAAACCTATATATGAGGTTAAATGTTGATGTAATTCTCTCAGTGCTGTCCTTCTTGTTTGGATTCTCGCCGCCGTTTTCTTGTGCAAGAAAATTGATAGCACTCGTAGGTCGACAAAATCTTGAATCCTAAAGATAGGACTGGAAATAAAATCCCGAAAACTCGGAAAAAGTGTAAAAAATCTGGTTCTTCCGTCATTTTGAGACAAGCAGCTGAAAGAGGGCTTCAACATGAAGGGAGAATTGAGAATACATCAATAAAAGCCAAAAGTCGGTGCAACTGGAAATATACGTGACCTGTTACAATAAATAAATTTATGTTGTGCTGTGTTCGTGTGTATGCTTTGTGTGACCCTGAATGTTATCTTAGAACCGAAGTATAAGAAGAAACGAAGAATTAAGTGAAATCCAAATTTCTTTAAAATAAAATCTAGCTGTTTGAGCAGGTGATTAGGGCACCAAAAAAACACGAAAAGCTGTTCAACTACGCTTTCGAATCATTTGAAAGAGAAAGAAAACACGAAAAAATTTTGCAGAATGGCGAATTAGCCGGTGAAAAATAAAGATTTGTTCTCGAACAAAAATAAAATTTAAGAATAATTGATGGCACGGCTGGTGGTAACAATTATTTAAATCAAGTTTGCGAGCTTGAAGTAAACACCAATCCCATTGTATTTAACCAGTCGTCGAACAACATAACAAAACCATCGCCAGCTGCAACGCACTGACGCGTTTCGACCTTCCATAATCATCATCAGAGTGCGACGGCAAACTGACTAGCGAGGATCAAACCGCATTGTATGTATATGGAAAGTTAACTTAGACATGCGGCTCTCACCTCTAGGCTTAGACCGCCAGTACATGTGACTGACGGTAGTTTTGCTATGTTGCTTGACGACTGGTTAAATACAATGGTATTGGTGCTTCCTTCAAGCTCGCAAACTTGATTTAACGAAAAATAAAACTTGTTTGTTGAAACCAAAGGAAATCACGTAATAAAAGTTTAATAATGGTGTTAGAGCAAAATTAAATATTTGGTGCATCAGTTCTTCACTTAGAGTAAATTTTAACAGCACTTAGCTAAATACTACACATCTTTTTTCCATATTTTATTCTCAAGTGTGAAAAATGATCATATATTTTTCTAGTCGACTCCATCCTGGTCAATACTACGCTCCATCAACTCAATCTCCACGACAAAGGACTCCGTCGTTCGACGTTTACTTCCGGTCCGCCATCATTTTCGATCTCACACTCGAACTCATCCGTCCGGACCCGACCTACCCCGCTTTGATGAACTTCAATTGAACTTGTCTAGTCAAATGGAATTTCGTTTTTAGTTTCTTCCACCAGATTGAACTATCATGAAGTTGATGATAACATTTCCCTTCCTCAAATCCTCCCTCCCCCTGCTATTAAATACTTTGCTAGTCACAATTTCATTCACCTCCACATATCCTACCTTTGATTTGTTATTTCAATGGTCGGGCCAGTTGGCCTTTGATGCCAAATAAATGTATTTTATTATTATTATTATTATTATTATTATTAATAATAATAATAATAATAATAATAATAATAATAATAATAATAATAATAATATAATAATAATAATAATAATATACTTTTGAAATGCGAGCTTTAATAAAATTCATTGTACCTTCCTGTGTGCAAAAGCAAAAGAAAGTTTTATCAGATATAAGAAAATTTTCTTTCTCATGGTCTTCTCAAATATCTACTCATGAACATATCTTTATATATAAATTGGAAAGCAAAACAAGATAGAAATATTTGAACATAGAGAGAGTGTGGAAAATAGAAACCAATCAAATTACGTGCGTCACATCCAGTTCAAGCTCATTGCTTGTACGTGCTTCTTCTGCTTTCATAAATCCGGCTGCAATTTGTTTATCCATGAGGCTTCGTATGTGGCTAGCTCCCTTTTGTTTTTGCATTTAGTAATTACTTTGAATGCTACGTCTGGAGAACTTACGTGCGTTGTTTCGATGATGTGTTGCGCAATAGCAGACAACAACGCACGTAAGTTCTCCAGACGTAGCATTCAAAGTAATTACTAAATGCAAAAACAAAAGGGAGCTAGCCACATACGAAGCCTTATGGATAAACAAATTGCAGCCGGATTTATGTAAGCAGAAGAAGCACGTACAAGCATTGAGCTTGAACTGGATGTGACGCACGCAATTTGATTGGTTTCTATTTTTCACACTCTCTCTATGTTCACATATTTCTATCTTGTTTTGCTTTCCAATTTATATATAAAGATATGTTCATGAGTAGATATTTGAGAAGACCATGAGAAAGAAAATTTTCTTATATCTGATAAAATTTCTTTTTGTTTTTGCACACAGGAAGGGTACAATGAATAATAATATAATAATAAAAACATTTTTGAAAGAAAAACTTATTAGCAAAAGTAAGAACATTAATTTATTAAAACGTTTGAGATATTAATATTAAAATAAATTCAGTTTCAAGTGTCATCTATGTGTCTCGTGCGTGCATGAGTCTGGAGGAAAGTTCGAATGTATGGCTTGTATTTGATGCAAATCTGGCAAATATTGGGGAGGTAGCCTCCGATAATCTTTTTTCAAACAGAATGTGTATTTTTTGCTAAATAAATCTATATGAGATAATAACATATGCTGGCAATTCGCAAAAAAATAAATGTATAATTATTGTATTAATTCCCTATGCTAGTGAGAAAAAAAACTTTTGCTTTTGTGAAGAGGCTCACAGTAAAAACATAATTAATTTCATACTTATTAATAAATTTAGAATGTAATTATCTAAAATAAATTCATGAATGTATTAGGATTCGCGTAGTTTGTGAACCATTAGCTTTGTAAATCTGGTCAA
This sequence comes from Eudiplozoon nipponicum, assembly GCA_029291075.1. Classification (NCBI taxonomy): domain Eukaryota; kingdom Metazoa; phylum Platyhelminthes; class Monogenea; order Mazocraeidea; family Diplozoidae; genus Eudiplozoon; species Eudiplozoon nipponicum. Next base: position 127,265 of record JAQBSW010000673.1, read on the forward strand.
GATTGGATTTCACTCTTAAATTGGACGAAGAGAACCTGCCAAATTCAATGTGACTGAAAGGTGTAATCCGAAGGATACACGTGTTTTCAAGCTAACTGGGCTGTCGTCTGAAATTGCCAGCACTACATCACAGCTTAATGTTTCTTTAGCAAAAAGGCCAGTGCAATTAAACGAACATTGGTTGCACGGGCGTTGATAACAATTACTATAATCAAGGTTGCGATCTTGATATAAGCATCTGACCCAGTAATTACTTATATATGCTAGTATAAACTAAAAACTGTATAGTGTAGAAAATGCAATTCACCCAGTAGACCGGTTTCGTCCTTATTGGGAACTCATCACGTACTGGCCAGAATTTGCTGCGGACAGGGTTCGAACCTGGGCACGTCTTCTTCGGAATCTAGTGCTCTAACCACTAAACCACCCTGTGGCACACTACACTACACACAATTTTCAGTTTTATACTAACTAATGTAACTCGGTTATTTATTTTTCTTTTTAGGTTGAACTCATATGATATCCATTTAGACCAAAAGTTCCAACATACAATCCACAATCTGTCATTATTGAACAGACACCACACTAGATGAGGAAGTAGTATTGAATTGGACATTTATATAATTAAACGAACATTTGTTGCGCGGACACAACCTTGATTATAGTAATTATTATCACGACCGCACAAAAAATATTCGTTTTATCGTATAAGTTTTCAATTCAATACCGCTACTCTCTTTTGTGTGGTGTCTGTTCAGTATTGATAGATTGGGAATGGTTAGTTGGAACTTTGGGTCGAAATGGATGTCACATGTGCTCCACCTATCAGAAAAAAGACTAACTAAGTTACATTAGTTTGTATATAACTGAAAATTGTGTGTAGTGTGCGGAAGGGTAGCACAGTGGTTAGAGCACCAGATTCCGAAACAGACATGCCCAGGTTCGAATCCTGTCCCCGGCAAATTATGGCCAGTACGTGATGAGTTCCAAATACGGGCAGTCGAATTTCCTAGATGTATAAAGATTTTAGAAATATTAGGAAAAATTAAATATACAGGAATTTTACAGACGCCGAAATGGGAACTTACTCCAAGTTTTTGAATGCAAAAATTAGTGTAGCGAATACTAACCTCATTAAATAATTTCGTAGTTCATACAGTTTGATAAATATTATGAATTGCACGTCAGCTGCATGCGAAATTAAGGCCTCTTCAATTCGACTAATTGCAGTTATATTATTTAGATTAACATGAACGACTAACTGCCATATATCAGAAAAAAATCTTACATTATGTATTTTAAAGCACATATTTGAGGTAAAAAAGCTGATTTATTAAACAACGAAATTAACTTTACCTTCGTAAGCATATTGAATAAAAAAAATATTTTACAAATTAAAACAAACCAAATACTGTAAATATTGCTTAGCTTGAGGAGATTATGTTTATACATTGAAATTATAAGAAATAAACACGCTTGTTTATTTCGAAACAGAGATCTCTTCAAATTTTGCCTCACTATATAGCCTATTTATTAATAATTAAAAAAGAAACTACAAAAAGTAAACAACTCTTTCAAGAACACCTACGTTAAACAGCAGATGTAATATACAGTTTTCTGTCGCGCTTTAATTTAAAACCTTAATGAATACAGGAGGCCGAATTATTTCATTTCGCGCTAACAAACAAATTAAATAACCGATGATATATTTGCCCTGCGCAGTGAATTCCTCGTTTTCCGAAGTATTTGTAGATTGTGAGGCAAGAGGTGCTTCACTTCAAAATCGTTGGCTTTCCGAAATATGAATGCTCATAGCTTAATATTCCGGCTTCTCAAGCTTACGATTGTCCTTCCACCAGGGAATCCATTTGTGTTCGCATTTGAGTACGCAATCGTATTGTGTCGTGTGGAGCACTGCCATGCGTTGATGAGGCACTGCTGTCCCAGGAGAACTTACCGGAGTCACCATCTATTTCGAACTCCTAAATTGGTGAATAATATTAGAAGAAAAACCTTGTGAATAATTGTTATCTTTTCAATTATGTTTCTTCGTTAACAAAATTTGAACTACTTATTTTTTTATTTTTACCATTTCAAGGGCGTGCCAAGAATTGAGTTTTAATAGTTATTACTCTCACGCGAATAGGACTTTATTTTAAAGCATAAATTTCCGGTCGTTGATGTTAAGTTTAAGATGGAAGCAGCACTTACATTTGGCTGAATTAGTTTGCGTTTCGACGTCAACATACTTCAAAATGCCGATGATTTACGTTTCACTTTTTCGTGTGATCAGCCGCAATGAAGCTCCAGGTATCGATCACAAGTTCCTGTTTTACTATTCATATTAAACATAATTCTTAAGTAACACTATTTGAGGGAAATTCAAAAGCCTACTCAAAGTAGGCAAATGCGATATGTTAAAAATTAGATTGTTGGCACGCATGAATTTTCTTCCATAAAATGAATGGCTATTAGCCAGCAAAAATTATTAAGTAACTCGCATAGTTAATTAAATGCAATTAACTCGTTATTTAAAAAAAATTATTTATTATCATTATTTATTACATAATGTTTTTAAAAAAAATATTCATATAAGATAATTGACCGACTAATTCAATTGTTAAATTAAAGCCTTTAAAATTAGGACATAATCAGATAAATATCTCACTTTGAAATGTAATCCAAATTTCCGGCTGAAAGCACAATTGCCGGTTGCGAGACAATTGGTAGCACTCGTAGCTCGTTAAAATCTTGATTCCTTTACATTTACAGATGTAAAGCTTGGTTTTTTATTGATTGATGCAATATCCAAGGTCCCGTGACTCTGAGGACGTCTTGTTCGGAAATGAATTTGAATAAAGATTTTCAGACTTTTTCTCAGTATTCAGGACTTCATTTCCAGTCCCATCTTCAAGGTAGACACCATGCTCTCAGAGAAAACAGCTTGTGACAAATGAGAGGACAGTGTTAGCCCTGATGGTGGAACTAGAAGTGAAGTCCCGAGATTTCGGAAAGTATTAGGAAAATCGTTATTCAAAAACATTTCCGGACAAGCAGTGTTGGGACGGTGTCAGAATCACGGGACCATTGTGAACCCATAAATCAATTAAAAACAAGATGTGCACCTGGAAATGTGAAGGACTTAATATTTTCCCGCCCTACAAGAGATATAAATTGGCCCACAATTATCAATTTGAGGTATCGTCTCGAACGATGAGAGCAATACGCAAATACCAATTCCTTTTAAGGCAATCCATCTATTTAACAAGAAATCGTAACTGGAATCCGGAATTAGTATAAATTCTCTACTAGACCTTAGTTTCAGCCTTAATGGGAAATCGTTTACTAATAGCGACGACTACCGGGGAGGATCGACAATTTGTCAGTGGTCACATTACCACATGAGCGGCAGTCACTGATGCAGTTTCAACTAAATATAAAGTTTTTATCTGTAAATTTTGTCGTCAGTAGACTCTGACAGCTCAAACACACCATTTTTAGCTTCATAAGGAGTAGTGGTTAACTTTGTATTGAAACATTTGAAGCTAATTTTGCTAACTCATGTTGTAAATTAGAATGTTATTATACGTTAACGCGAGCTTCATGAATGCATTCATTTAGCAGAGCTTTAACTTCAAAGAGACATAGTTTGAAAACAATTCCATGTTCAGGAAAAACACATTAAAGTATGGCCTTGCAATCGTGCTAATGTCGAAATGGCGAGGTAATTTGCCATTACCATATGCGTCACTCATTACAGTATTTTTTGCCTCATTGTCTATCGATGACTGGTTTCATTTTAAAGACGACGATGTGGATTATCTTTGAATTATTATTTCATTATATAAAGGCGCTTTGATTACCTCGGATTGGTCAGTTTCCAGTTATGCCTAATATATACAGCTAAGCATGCTAAACGTATTAAATAAAACAAAATTTTAAATTGTGTATTAGGTGTTGCGAACCTAGTAACAAATTAGTTCAGTTGCGACCAGAAGGATAAACCAAAGACAACATGAACGGAAAGTATAATCTCGTGCACATTCGTTTCGTGCTTACTGGTGATTCATCAGTAGGAGCCGGTATAACGCCCTACAGCCACTATATATTTCGTTGAGGAATGCAGGACATTTGGACGGTACCATCTCCTATAAAGTCGTCGACAATGCGACTTCAGAGCCACCTCTCTATATATAATATAGATACCGAGTCTGTGAAGGATACTAACACTATGGTTATTGTGTTACTACCCGATGCCAACACAAAGTTTGCCGAATAGGTGCATGAGACCAACACTATGTTTGTCGAGTCCCTACATGGTACCAACACAATGTATTACAAGTTATACTAAATTGAGAATTACAAATTCTTCTGAACACCTGTTAATCCAGCAAATGCATACACAATGAAATGACGTGCCGTTTGCAGTTAACTCAACCAGATGAAATGCAAACCTACGTGGCTGTTCGTGTTGTGTGAGAACGATGTAGAAGCAGAATGAAAGGCTGCCATTGTTGAACAGCCGGAGTCGCCTGATTTACACGCGGAGTCTGACAGTTGTCGCACATGACTCGTGCTAGCACCATTTTGCCTGGTTGAATGTCGCATGAATTTTGCGCCGCTTGCTGGAGAAGGCGAACGATTTTGCCGCCGAAATGATAGTGTCGATAAGTGACTACCACCGCCGCCAATGCCTTCGGCTAATGGTGGCTTTGTGGCTTCCGATCCGACAGGCACAACTATACCGTCAGGTGATCTACATATCTAAATTGATTGTTTTAAAAATTACCTTGATTAGATTATTTTAATAATGCAGCACATCTTATGATAATTTTCAGCAAACAATTTTATCTGATTTGACTATTTGCCTCAGAATGTTGCTCATGTACAAATTATCGAGATACCAATAATTTATTGCAGTAAATTTAATTGATTTCTGGGCTAAAATATAAATTGTCGTGTTGCCCCGTATTAAACGAGCAGAAATCAAAATAAAATACTAGTAATAACATTTATATTTTCTGAATTTACAATTAATTAACTTGAATTTCGAAAATGCTGTGTCATTATATTGGATATTAATTTGAACATATAATGGTTGGAAACAACCCTAACAACATTATAATCATCTGCATAATCATCTGCATAATCATTCTGACCATCTTTAATGCTAACATAAATATCGGTATCCTCATAACAGTAATCATCATTCTGATTATCATCAATTTCATCATCAACATCATCATCAGCTTCATTATCATCATCATAGGCAGTATCGTCTTCGTAGTCGTCATCAACATTATCAGCAGCATTTCAATTATTCGCATCATCATTATATTCCACATTAACTTCATGGTCAGTATCATCATCATCATCATCATCATCATCATCATCATCATCATCATCATCATCATCATCAGCAGCAGCAGCATCAACATAAACATTAATATTATTTATATGTTCAACAACAAAAACATCATCAATAACATCAGCACTACAATTATCATCATCATCATCATTACAGATATCATAATCCTTACAATATGTATCGCCAATCTAACTATCCTCATTGGTAACATTAATATCATCTTGATCATCATCCAAATGGCCATTATTATCAGCATCAACATCATCAACACTACCATCGTCGTCCTAAAATTCATTATCAATTGTTTCAGCAGCAGCCTCTTCATTCTTAGCCTCATCATCATCATCATCATCATCATCATCATCATCATCATCATCATCATCATCATCATCATCATCATCATCATCAACATCATAATCATCACCATCATCATCATCATCATCACAATCACCATCATCATCATCGACAGAAGAAGCAGTATCTGCAGGACAGAAAGTCGTTGCACTAGCAGTATATTCAACAAAATCAACATTATTATTATCATAATGTTCATTATCATTTGTAACAGTAGCAGCAGTATCATGGCAATCGTCGTTGTACTCATCAACACCATCAGCAGCAGCGTCCTCGTTCCCTCCTCCTCATCATTATCATCTTTACTATCTTCAGCGTCTTTATTATCAGTCTCAACATCTGCAGCAGCATTGTCGTCATCCTCAGCTACATCATCATTAGATTAGTATTCTTTCTCCTCATCGAAATTTTAGGGCTTCAGCCGCAGCATTCTCTTCCGCACGATTACCCTGAGTTGCGTTATGCCCGTTTTCCTCATCTACGTCATCTTCATCAGCAGCGCTAACAGCAGTAGCACTATTAACCTCATCATAGTTATCAACTTCAACAGCATAACTAATTTCCTCCTCCTTCCCATCATCATGAGTTGTAACATCCTCATCATCATCCTCATCATCATCCTCATCATCGTCTTCACCAACATCAGAAGCAGCGATGCACATTTGTCAGCAAAATCTAAGCATTTTACCTCCCTTCAGTTGTTGTTTGTTTGGTTATTGTTAACTCTGCGGCTCCTAGCCGTATACAGATCTTAACAAATTTACAAGGCGTTCTGCAGATATTTGTTCAGTCGGCGGTCAAACCTTTTTAAAATAATGCGGGCATCGGGAAGCCAAACAACAGAGCTATTTCATTTTGTTTCAGCTTTGCAAGTGTAAAAACTTATTCCAGGTAGACTGCGGAACAGTGTGTGATTCAGGCGCATACATTTTCTGATTTGGCAATTAGACAATAGTTGGCGATAATCGCATCTTGTAAATGACATGGATTTCAGTCTTAAACAGCCAAAGAGGCTGGAGAACGTGAATACGTTAGTTGGAGGAGTTGCAAATGGCTACATCGCAATGACAACCGCGATGGATAATTCTAAGTACAGTTTATATATTGAATGTGATTGACATGCAATCTTCTACGGTATTGGCATGTGAGAGGTTCAAGGTAGTTTACTAAACACACGCGTCTGCTTCCCTACACTGACAAATATATTCATATAATGGCCATGGTTGCGCAGTGGGTTGAGTCTTAGACTCCAAAGTAAACGTGCCCCGGTTTAACCCTTCGTTGTGGCAACAAAACTGGTCTACTGAACGAGTTGCCATTAAAATTCGCTTAAGCATAGGGCATAACATGGAGTTAACGCTTAAAATTGTAATTCCGCCGATAATTTCGTTAATTAAAATATTTAACTTAATTATAGAATATTGAAGAAGTACATACGTTTCCCACTAACTGGTTGGCGTTAGTTTCCTGCTTAGATTGGCCGATAATCAAGCGTGCTTTCCTTGATTTATTCAACGTCACCTGTATTGCTTCTTCCGACAGTCCAACAGTTTCTACCCCATTCCTAGTCTTGCTGGTCGCTTGAGATGGATAATTTGGTTCGATTATTTGTGCACCAATCAGATGCTGAGATTGTAGTCTTTCTTCTAATCTAGGTTGGTTGAATGAAGGTACACTTTGACATCCAGATCCTGCCGACGTCATGGTCTTATTGTAATTGCCTGTTATCTCTAATTGATTTGAATTTTTCTCATTACAACTAGTGCCTGCTTCAGCTGAAGCCAGTTTTCGAGGCAACACTGAGGTGGATGGTGGTACAGCCAAGTCTATGCCGTTTAAAAGCGCGTTCACAAGTGATTCTGTGTCAAATGCTGTTCGACGCGCACTGATGTCACGTTGGAGAAGCGCATCAGAAACAGCTAAGTTGAGCTGACTAAGCGCTCCGATAATACGCTTCTCCGCCTCCGAGTGGACGTTGCGTGTAGACTCAACAGTGTGTTTTCTCGTATTAAGATTACGCTTACGCAACCACGGCTGCCAGTGGTTGGTTTGCGAAACGGACCATCTAACATCTTCGTCTGATGGTCGAACATTTGATGACCCAACGCAGGAAACAGTCTGTTTATAGCGACCATCACGTTCGAAGTCTAAATAGATATTGTCCGGGAGGATACAATTATGCAAAGGGTAGCCTCGGTTGTTGGGCGAACTTGATGGCAGTCGGGAAACACTGAAAGCACGCGGTCTCCTTCGCTGTCGTTCATCTAAACGATTAAAAAATTTGTGAAGCAAAATTAACTGGGTAAAAAAGGCAAAATAGAGGTACCGTTTCTGCAATTCTATGTGGGATTTTTTCAACCTCAATTTTAAATTACCGTTGGAATCGTATCTAACAAAGCGATAATTTAAACGAAAATTGGGTGCGTGGGCATTGATAACATTTAACACAATGAAGGTTACGATCTTGATATAAAAACCTGACTAATCATATGCACACATTTATCACTATATTCGTCTCCTTTGTCTGTGGTTTACTGACAGAGAAAACTGGTTTTACCTAACATACACTATAGCCATTGCAGCTATTTTGAAAACTAGCAACACATGCGTGTCGAAATGACAGTGCAAGTAAATTACTTAAATTTTTATTGTGCAGACAAATATTTAGAGATAACAGACTCTGAAATCCTGTTCAGATTAATGTCAAGTTATCGCTTTTTACTATAAATAAGTTTGCGATTGCGATATAAATACCTGACTTTTGCCAGCTGGAACTAAGCCTTTTGTTATGTAGAAAAGGCAATTCATCCAGTAGACCGGTTTCGTCCTTATAGGGATCTCATCACGTACTGGCCAGAATTTTCCGCGGACAGGGTTCAAACCTGGGCACATCGGATTCGTAATCTGGTGCTCTAACGACTGGAGCAAACTGCAGTAAGTTTGCTCACTGGTTAGAGCAATTACTTTAATCAAGGTAAATTATGGATAGTACCTCATGCGTTCGCAATAAGGACGAAACCGGTCCACTGGATGAATTGTCTTTTCTACACTATACAGTTCTTAGTTTATACTGGCAAGTGTCAGGTGTTTATATCATAGACGCAACCTTGATTATAGAAATAGCGATAACTTCACATTAATCTAAACAGGATTTCATGGTCTATTATCTGTAATTATTTATCAGCACAACAAAAGATTACAGAATTAACGTTCACCGCCACTTTTTACACGCATGTTCTGTTATTTTTGGAAATGGATACAAAGACTAAAGTTTATTTTAGATAAAACCAGTTTTCTTGGTCAGTAAACTCAAGACACAGGAAACAAGTTATGTCTCATTAGGTATGTTTTCTAAGAACTTATAACTTTATTACCAGAACAGGGTTGGCACAAAATTATGTATTTCATATTTTTGCTAATTTAAATAGAATGAATCGTGAATTGCCACAGACAGGTGACATTAATTTGTATTTTCCTGTTAGCAGTAATGCATATTGTTAAATTATTTTTACGTAATATACTACCTCCATTACAAAACATCTACCAATTGCCAATAGAATCCACTCTAGCAGCAGCATACCATAGCACTAACTTACGGAGAACCTAAAAATCGCTCAGCCTATATCCATTATCGCCTTTTTCAAAGAAAATCTCTAGATAATTGCATACCCCGAATTAGCATATATCCTCGCTTTGCTTCGTATGTATAATTGCAGTTAGACGGCGCTTTATGTCGTGTTTAAGGCAGATTTAAAAGAGAGACGGTTTACATTTTTATTCTTTTATGGAGTAAACCGATCTTATTATAGATGTAGCTGTGAGATTTGATGAGGAACTGATTGTTGAGCTCAACTAATGCTGAAAGGTGGATTTGTTATACTTTTAGTAATTTATTACATAAGAAATTAATAGATTAAATATTTGATGTAACTAAAGTAAGGAGACATGATAAGCATGCTCATATGAGTTTAGATTTAAGGAATTATTTATGCCTACTATGAAGCGACACGTTATTTTAATGACAGCGTCTATATAATCTAACACTGTAATGTTGTTTTGTATCCTAAATCCAATAATGATACCACCTGTTTTATTGAATTCCTTGTGGAAATTCGTGAATCTATGCTATACGCTTAATTAAATGAAAGACGATAAGGACGTCTACGCTAACAGATGATGGACAGAAAATTTGTGCTAAAACAGAATATGTTGATCAGTACTATTGAATGTGAACTGATTTATGGAAAAAAATTCAAAGACTAAAGTTGAATAGGGATAAGGCAAGATGTTAACAGTCAGAAAACCAGACACATAAAAAACAATTACAGTCATATGAGGTGCATTGATTACTGTCGCAGAAGGCTTCCACACAATTCGGTTTTATGATTAGTAATAAACCACATCGGTAAATTATTTTTGCATAGTATAAAATATTCATTTAATCATTTCTAAAGTCGTCTTGAAAAATTGATGGTGTACATTTTAACAATTTATCAGAAACAAGGGGTTTTGAGTACTACTAAATGTGACTGTAATATTTGCCTATCGACTCTAAAATAGGAGAATGATCATGTTACGTGGTAGAATGGGCTTTAACCTGAGAAATGTCTATTATTTTTTCCAACCTTTGAACTAGTTGGGTATTCTAAGGAATCGAACTGATAGTACTTTCATTCGTTACAATAAAATCGTGCGTGTAATAGTGCCTTCAGTACATGTTTTGCCTGCTTGATTCTCATTGGTTGGTTTGGGTATAATTTTTGTCATTCCTAATAATCGTATACTGCAATGACTATTTATTGAAATCCACTTGGCTGTTAAAATTAAGGCCACTGAAAATTACTCGCATAATTCAGTATAACACAAATCATTGATAGCGATTCTATTCGTTGTGTAACGCCTCAAGAACGATTCGCCGACATATTGCCTAAATGAAATTCAAGTTTGATTTACGTAGCACCAATTACAAAAAGCCAAATTTGCCATTAAACAATGGCGTGCTAGCTTTTGTTTTCAACGCTCTATAAGCACGGTGCTTTTAACATGCTTGTCATTAGTCAAGTTTGATTTCTGCTGCGCACTATGTGTACGTGCTGTCCCCTGTCGTACTGACTGATCACCTACGCTGACTTCGGGACTTGCTTCACAAGCCAATTATGTTGCCGCACAACTAGTGAGACTGAGCGACATCTAATTATTGAATCTCTACGTGTGCCAGTCACCACGGTGTTGTCGCAGATCTTCAATGAGACAATTCTGAGACTTCTCCCAGCCTCTCGCCTCTGATTCCAACGCCACAACATAAGGAACCGCAGTCAGTCAACCAGAGGCGGTCATACGTGTGTCGGAGTACTTCTAGACACTGCTACACTACCTAATTTTGTCGGCATTTGCCGGAGAACGCAATTCCGGCCCTAATAAGGGCGACAGCGCCAGGATCCTGAGAACAGCACTGTTTTCTAGACTTGTTTTTATATCACAAAATTTTTCGCATAAATACAATGGATTGTGTTCATTTTTCATTTTATTATCGTGGGAATACAGCAAATCGACGTTAGCACACACCACAATTTTTTACCCTGGTTGTGAATCTTTTGTAAGTCGAGGTATTATGTAGGGAAGGTTTTCAATCATTCAAAATTTTTCCCTCCTACGTACAAACTCTGCCAAACTGTAAAAAAACTGGACACAGCTTCAGGATCTCGTCACTTTTTGTGCCAAACTGAAATACTGTGAACGCCAGTTTATGATTTTATAAAAGCAAATTTTTTTGACTGTTCCAAACTGGTAAACTGTGCACGCTAACTTGTGATATTTTGAAAGAACAGCTTTCGTCAGGATTCTGCTTGCGTCCCGTCAGTTTTCAAACGTGGAAGCAATTTTTGATTTCGTCAGTTTTCTGCGTGCAATGAAGCTTATCCCGTCAGTTTCAGCTGTGGAAGCAGATTTTGGTAAGCGTTTCGTTTTACATCATTTTATACATTTCATCTTACTTACAAATTTATACTTTTAAGATCTCGGAAGAATGTTAGAATGTAAGTATGTATTAGGTGTTGCGAACCTAGTAACAAATTAGTTCAGTTGTGACCAGAAAGATAAACCAAAGGTAGCATGAACGGAAAGTATAATCTCATGCACATTCGTTTTATACTTACTGGTGTCTCATCAGTAGGAGCCGGTATTACGCCCTTTAACCATTATATTTTTGGGTGAAGTATGTGATAACTGATATCGATCAAGGCCAGAGTGTATGGAATTACTTGAATAACAGGTGTTCAGAAATAGTTGTAATTCTCAATTTCGGTGAACTATAGCATAAATTGGTATCCATCAAGTTAGTATCATGTAACTTTTCGGTACTATAATGTTGGTATCGGTTACTAACTCAATAGTCATCGTGTGCGTATCCTTTAAAGAATCGGTATATATATTATATAGTGTGAGTTAGCGTTGAAGTCGCATTGTCGAAGACTTTATATGATATTAGCTTCACTACTGCAGGTTTACACATTCGTCTAGGAGATTGTACCGTCCTATCATCCTACATTCCTCACCCAAATATATAGTGGTTAAAGGGCGTATTACCGGCTCCAACTGATGAGTCGCCAGTAAACACGAAACGAATGTGCAGGAGATTTTACTTTCCGTTCATGCTGTCTTTGTTTTTATCCTTCTGGTCACAACTGAACTAATTTGTTACAAGGTTCGCAACACCTAATTCATACTTGCATATATATAAGTTCTCCGCAACAATCAGTATTAAACTGTTATAATATTGATAGAATGTCAGGTATAATGTTAGACATTGATTTTCTCGTATGGGATGGAGATTGCGAGTTATTCTTTATGCGCATTGACTCCGCATTCTCCCTGTTTCCAGATTATGACAGTCATCCAAAACTGCCAAAGGTTTTCGCCAAACTACCTTCAGAATTGCAGCAACGGATTTATCCAAAGCTTGATGCCATTAGGAAACTACCCAATTCCATTTTTGGCCTCCAAAATAAAGTAGAATCCTTGATAGGTCCCATTGAAACTGAGAAGATAATAACTAAATATGCGCAGTTAGACATGACAAACCTTGGCCCCTTTGAGATTTTAAGGGAATTATGGAAACGTTGGTACAAAACCAATATTTCTGATCGTGAGGATAAGGTTATTATTATTACGAATCTTCCCCAGTCATTAAAATATTTCGCCAGAATGCTCCCCAACTCTCTTTGAATAGATGCCTTATCAGAAAGATGTGAGTTAGCATTTTGTGGTTTTGGGACCTCAGTTAAATTCAACACACTTTTTTCCTTCCACAAAGGATGATAGGATCATCTCTATAGAAAGGACAAAAACGAACATGGCTGAAGTTCTAGAAGGATTAGCCATAGGGTAATCCGAACTGAATCAGATGAACACACAACCAAAAACATGAAATAACAGTAGGCGGCGATCTAGATCCCCGCAATCTTTTAATAGATATACCACAAAGAACTGAAGCTATAATCACCAGAAGTTTTTTTATTCATGTATGTCAGTCTCTGCCGATTCGAAGAATTTCCGACTGAATGCCAGTTTCCACAGTTGACAGGAAAGGCCACTGAAAAAAAGCGCAGTGGAGCATCAGGATCGGGCAACGTATGGCACAGAAAGTAGAAGCCCGTACTTTCGGAAATGTCTCTAAACGTTTTACTAGCAACAACTAGAGGGAGCACACTCAATATATGTTGACGGCGTGAATTTACTCACAGCTTCATCGTTTTTAAAGTCTCACACAACATAATAGGCCTTTATTTCCTTTTAAAATTTAGGCTCATTGTTGATTTCGCCAATCGAAAGCTCATCAGCCCCTCCACCGAACCTGAGCAAAATTTTTGAACACTTGCCTCCGAGCGTTTGGAGTTACAGGTCATTCAGCCCACCCTAGTTCATCATTCAGCAGAGATATCAGCAGTTCTTCGAAAATACAAGTCGCTTTTCGATCTTAACAAGTCAGAGCTACGAGTCTCCAACACGATGCACCATATCGTCACAGAAGGACAACCTATTGCACTCAAGAAGCGACCAGTGGCCCCTGCTAAACTGAAAGCTGCTCAAGAAGATATTGAAAAGACTGCAGTAATCACTCCATTTAGCCTTTTCGAATTTCTCTACAAGCATTTCGGACTTAAATGTGCCACACAGACATTCCAAAGATTCATGGACAGCATACTTCGCGAAGACGCTGCTTATTGTATGTCCTATCTCAATGACATAATGGTATTCAGTCAAGACTTAGAATCTCATGCCAAGCATCTACGAAATGTCCTCTCACGCTTATCCAAACACGGACTCAAGATCAACTGTGACAAGACGAAGATTGCAACTACATCCGTGGACTTCTTAGGGCATCGTATCACGCCACAAGGTATTCAACCTTTGCCGTCGAAGGCAAATTCAATTAATAATATTAAGTCACCAAGGACTGTTACCGGGTTGAGAAAATCCTGGGAATACTAAACTACTATCGCACGTTCCTTCCGGGCCATTCAAAACAACTTTATCATTTGTGCAGGGATCTGCGGAACCGAAAAGGACATAGCAAGAATTCCATCATTGCTTGGTCATCCGAAGACGAGGAATTACTTCGACTCGCCATCAACTCGTTAGCAAATGCCACAATGCTAACGCATCCAGATTTCGAAAAGCCATTTCTACTCACGACAGATGCTTCTGAATTCGCTATTTGAGCCACGTTGGAACAAGAGATCGACGGAGTTCGAAAGCCTATCAGTTTTTACTCGCGCACTATCCAAACAGTAAAAACAAGATACGACACTTTCGGTCGAGAACTCCTCGCCATCCACGACGCAGTACGCCATAGTATCAGCATCATTGGCAGCAGCACACTTTTTGTTTTCACAGATCATTAATCATCATTAATCTATGCACTTCGAAACGCGACTTCAACTGTCGCCAAGTAACCTGTCCGAGTGGAAAGACAGCTGTCTTGTCTGAGCAAATGACAATTCGACATCTTTCATGTCAAGGACGAACACAAATTCAGTGAAGACGCCCTTTCTAGGACAGACGTCTCGCTAAAACCACCTTCGCCGTCGCCATTCACTGTCAACTCCGTGACCCCCAAAGAACATGCACTAACACCATCCGTCCTGCAAACAAAACTGCGCGGTGACACTCACATTCAAAGATAAGTAGTCCGTCACAACACCAAGTCCGTATGCCGTCTCTGGGAAGGCTTACCTATTCTTTACTTCACGGGTACGTTGCCCAATAAGCCTGTTCGGCCGACCAGCCTTAAGAGATAGGTTTTCGACTCAATTCAATCCATTTCTCACCCAGGAAGCAAGGCGACCGTCAGACTTCTTACAGATCGTTTCTGGGATCACACGCTTAGGTAGAACGTTAAACAGTGGGTCTCCGAGTGTGCCATTTGTCAGAAAAACAAGATTTCACGACAAACTCATTCAAAGTTACAACATTTGTAAACTACTCGTCTAGCCATCGTCCACGCCAAAATAGTTCATCTGACAAAGGTTCAAGGTTTCAGCTACCCTTTAACTATGATTGATAGATTTGCACGATAGCCTGCGGCATTCCCTCTTGGCACCATTTCTGCAGACGAGGTCACTAACGTTTTTATCTCTGCTTGGGTATCCCATTCTGGTATTCCCAATGGGGTCATCACTGATAGTGGCATTTACTTCTCGTTTTGAAACCACCATGTGGTTCCTGGCATGCACATTACGCCAGACGACTGTCTATCACCCCAATCTAACGTTATGGTAGAGAGAATGCATGGGGAACTCAAAGTGGCTGTAGCATCCTTGTCCATTAATGGCAAATTGGTCGATGCACTACATTTAGTTCTACTTGCCATGAGTTTCCGTACTCGTGAATCTATTAAAACGTCTGCGTCACAACCCTTGTATGGTAAAGATCTACGCCTGCCTAGTCAGCTCCCACATCTACTAACTGCACAGGATGACTCAAAAGACGAAGCTTCCTGCCTTCGTCTTCATTTCGTTAACATGCCTGAACAGCAGCCGAGACATACGCCTCGTTCAGTCTTCGTTCACCCGCAACTCTACACCTGCAAGAGAGTACTCGCAACGCTACAGCCAAAGTATAATGTTCCTTACTCGATTTTGTTCAGACAGCCGAAATATTTCATTATCATGCATCGGTAAGCATAGACAGGTTGAAACCGTTTATCGAACCGCCTGATCCTGGGAACATACAACCTTCTACACGCGTCTCAGGCTCTATCTGCCTACAATCTCAACCTAGCAATAGATTTCTTTGCTAACACATAACTGAAAATTTTTTAACATTAATTTTTTGTCATTCTACGTATCAACTATTTAACTTTATGCGCACCACTTGCGCTCTACGTAACGCAACGTGACCCCAATAAATCCACATGATTCATTTACTTCTCTCACACTCACTTGTCTCACGTGGTATAACCAACTGTTCTTAGCTAACAATTGTTTAGAATTTTTTTGAACAGTTCCTTGGTATTATGCCCTTTCAGCGGAAATGTTCGAGTAGACCTTTAGTCGTTACCATTTGATTTTCATGTATA
Organism: Eudiplozoon nipponicum; assembly: GCA_029291075.1. Taxonomy (NCBI): domain Eukaryota; kingdom Metazoa; phylum Platyhelminthes; class Monogenea; order Mazocraeidea; family Diplozoidae; genus Eudiplozoon; species Eudiplozoon nipponicum. Next base: position 143,566 of record JAQBSW010000673.1, read on the forward strand.
TATTTTAACAATGTACTGTTGTAAGGTATGGCTCACACCTGAGCTCACATAGCTTATTTTGTATGACCAACCACTTAGTGCTAGCGACTTGTGTGGCATCACTTAGTAGTTATCGGCCTCATATCATGTTACAGGCCACTTTCAAAGCATATCTCAACTTCATCAATTGCACAGTGTGCATTCCACAAATATCATGACAACAACGTTGAGCACACATGAGCTCCTTTGGTCGTATTAAAAAACATTAACGGCGATCCAGCCTGCCCAGGTTTCAACTTAATCCTGGCAACTTCAATGGCAATCTACCTTGCAATCGGATGGTGTTTCGCATCAATCTTGACAACTATACCCATGCATTATATGGAGAAAACGAGATTAAAAACGGCAAATGCGTAGTATTTCAGTCAAGAGAAACATATCTGACAACTTATTGTTCAAATCTGATCGGATAAAATCTACATCGTTGTTGAATTAAGCAACCACTGTTGCCAAAATCAAAGTTTACCTTAAACAAGAAAAAAAACAATCGTTACCTATTATTGGCTTTTAACCAATTTGAGAAAAACATGGACGTATTTGGCGTACCATTGTAATGAAAGCATCATTTCCGATATTGTGTACCAATTACAAATGTACCTTATCCAAAACATAATCACTAAACCTGAGACAAACACTCGCAACGCGATAAAGAAGATTTACTTAGAACATACAATGCTGGAAGAATTTGAGATATTATTACATAATTTGCAGGAACACGATTATAAAGATCAATTCCTAGAGATTATATGCGACCTCCAAAACTACCTACAAGAAACAGCAACAATGAAATTATCAATTCTTTAAATCAAGTTTGCGAGCTTGAAGTAAACACAAATCTCATTGTATTTAATCAATCGTCGAAAAACATAGCAAACCTACCGCCAGTCGAACGCACTGACGCGTTTCGAACTTCCATCAGATTACGACGGCAAATTAACTTGCAAGGTTCAAACCGCATTTAATATATATTGAAATAAAAGTTAGATATGCGACACTTACATCTAGCAGTCTAGCATACATTTAACCTGGACTGGCAATTTCGGCTGCATAATTTCTATGCAGTCACGAAAATTAACTATTTGCAGCGCAATTTATTATTGTTTAATTGTACTGCTATTTTATGTACATGTGACGAAAGCTGCAAACATTTATTGTTTGTGACAGCATAGAAATTGTGCAGTCGACATTTCCAGTCATGTTCAATGTATGCAAGACTGCTAGATGTGAGAACCGCGTATCCCATTTTTCTTTACTTATATATGTAATGTGGTTTGATCCTCGCTAGTCAGTTTGCTGTCGTATTCTGATAATCATCATGGAAGATCGAAACGCGTCAGTGCATTGCGACTGGCGGTAGGTTTGTTATGTGGTTCGACGACTGGTTAAATACAATGGGATTGGTGTTTACTTCAAGCTCGCAAGCATGATCTGAGTAATTGCTGACTCCACTCACCCGATCCATTATTGTTTAATATAAATGTATTTAATAATGAGAAATTTGATATTGACTGGTAAATCGGCAATCAATTTCATGATAAATGGTCGGATAAACCGGCCTTCAAAATGAACTGCTTTAAAAAGCAATAAATCTGGCGAATGATTTTAAATCAAGGTTGCGATCTTGATATAAACACCAATCCCATTATATAAATATATATGTCAGTATAAACTAAAAATTGCATAGTGTAGAAAAGCCAATTCATCCAATAGACCGGTTTCGTCCTTATTGGGAACTCATCATGTACTGGCCAAAATTTGCCGCTGACAGGGCTCGAACCTGGGCACGTCTGCTTCTAAATCTTTTGCTCAGTGTCTAGAGGATTAGATCGTCCATAACTGAAAAGGTGTGTTAGTTTACGGCAAGATGGCTGAGTTTTTAGAGCACCAGATTCCGAGGCAGGTGTAGGCAGATACGAGCCCTGTCCGCGGCAAATTCTGGCCAGTACGTGATGAGATCCCAATCTGTTGCTCTAACCTCTCCGCGGCAAATTCTAGACTCTACGTGAAGAAATCCCACTAATATCCAAACCAGTCTACTGGATGAATTTCCTTTTCTATCTTTTGCAATGCTTAGCTGGTACAGATCAATGTGTGTACGTACTGGGACTAGTGTTTAAATTAAGACCGCAACCTTAATTAAATTTTATTTTTCTCAACGCCGTTGGATCAAATGTACGTTTAAATGTGATAAATTTTGCCAATCCAGGTTAAAGAAGCTGGTTGCTTCACTTATTTGTCAACTAAACTAACATTTCAGGCCGTACAACTCGTGCATTCCAGAATAACATCTATTAAAGGCTAATGATAACAAGTTAAGAATCATAGATTTGATTATCATTAGGCAAACAAAATGGTAAAAAATGTGTATTGCCACACCACTAATAAACTTACAAATTTGATGATATGTAAATCTGACTCATTCTCTCTCTCTCTCTCTCTTATAATATTTTGGCTTCTGGTGTAGCTTAAACGCTGCAGAAGAGGGCAAATGCAACTCCTCAACAAGTTCGGTTTCGACCGTCGCCATGGTTTGAATGGAGACAAATTTGCTTCAGTCTTTTAAATTATCCACTGTACCAACAAAGATGCGCACTGCCTGACGTTTTACCTGATGCACAGTGTTTATGAGTTTTGGACAGACATTCCTTGAGGTGGGTAATTAACGGAATTGCCGTCGACATTCTGCTACTAGTGTAGGACAAATACAATTCCGCCTTGGAAACTGATATTGAATTGGATTTGAATGAGAGTATTTGACTACCAGTATGTTATTAGTATTAGATCTTCTTTGGAATAGTAGCAAATGCGAATTTTCAAGTATGGCCAAAGTTGCCGTGGCCAAAATCCGGACCAGGGGCATTTGAATTGGAGTTTTAAATTCTACTCCTGTTGGATTTCACTTTAACAGGTAGCATGGTTTCCCGTTTACCACGAAAGATCAAGGACGGGTAATTGGATCGTTAGATTGAAAAATTGTCAAATAGGTCCTTCCGAGTGAAGACTGGTCATTATTCATTTCATTCAAATTGTAAATAAATATGCAAGCGACATGGAATTTTATACAACTTTGATGATGATAAGTTTACGTCGGATTAAATAATCAAAATATTCCCAAAGTAGAAACCAACAATTGGCTTAACAAAAATCGTAGGAAAATTTGTGGTAGCAAAACATTCAGGTATGAAAAAAACTAGACTGCTAAAAAATGTGATGAGTCAACCGTGTACACAAATTGTTTTAAATATCTTAAACACACTAATATATCATCACTACAGAGCATTGTTGTTGAACAAAATTTTGATACAGTTTATATATTAATCTCCCTGAATTGGTCAACTCAGGAGTTGAAACATTCCAAAAAACGACAATTTGCTTTTCGAAAGATCTCATATCGATTGCAATATAGCGTACAATTTAGATGAAATTTAGAATAAATAAATGCGGTGAGCCACATTTAATTTAGGATAGGTGAGGTTCTATTAAAAACGAACACCAAATTTGTATAGTTTCTGTTAACCCTGTCAAGTGATTTAAAACAACCAAGTGATTCGGGGTATTACAACAATTCTAGGCCGGTTGGTCTCCAAGTCCGCCAAAATAATGAAACTTGACCCTATTAATTCGGTGTAAATCAGCCGTATGAAATAAGCGTGCTCTTTCACCTAATTTTGTGGTGAATTACTTAAACGAAGCACAAGGTAATCGTTTTTTCACCTAACATTAGTACTTGAGTATAATATAAATTAGCATGCGATTGTTGACGAAATAGGATGAAGGTTCGATCTTACCGGCATCTGCAGTGTTTGCTCGAAATACAGCCCGAGCAAATTGTTTGGCCTGCTGCTTCAATGACACCTTTCTGACCAGTGGAATCTGACGACAACTTGACTTGCCAATCCCGTCAGTGTCAGCGTCAACTATGTTCACATCGCCGTCGTCTAGAACACCATTCCAAGAAATGCCGTCAACATCCCGTACAGCACGTAGACTTTTCTCGCGCTGCTTCCAAACGTCGGACTCCAGATCACAACCGAGCCTACTCTTATACTTGAAAATAGAGCTATTCTGTCTGAAAATGTCACCTTTTTCGTCAAACGACTCGTGATGCACGATTTTCTTCTGTGACGAATTTTTCTGCTCGTGATTGTGCATGGGCCTGAGAGAAGAAACTGTCGGTGGATTAGTCTGTGAGAAGAAGCGCCAATATCGATACCTTGTCGCTTGTGAGCTGGGAATGTCAGCTGGCGCGACGTCGTATTTGGCAAAAGAACTATTGAAATCTTCCTGATCGCTTCTGTAATTTAAAAAACGTAATTTAATTGTATCACAAAAAACTTGTAAGATTAAATGAATAAAGAATTGCGAAACTGGATGATTCAAAATTGTCAGTTATGTGTTGTGACTAACGAAGAAATGATCACAGTTCACCTTTTATGGAAATATTTCCGACGCTTTTGTCAAAATTCTTCATCCGTGCACAACTCATTACAAGTCCCAGGTAGAAACCAATAAAGCAAATGCCAAATTTCCTTTAACCATACCATTTACACTTCTGATTTGTTATTCCCATAATAGCTAGTAGAGGTTTTTAGGGTGCATATGTGAATAGCTGCGATGTAAAACCAACTAGGTGAAATTAGCGTATCCGGGTTTTTATTTACAAGGTGTATTGGCGAAATTGGGCTGCTCTCACGTTTTACGATTGGGAGACCAATAAATCAAGTACTCGCTTAATAACTTCAGGCCAAGGTGTGTTATGTAAATTAAAGACTGGCAAACCATAAATTTGTAAAATTGCATTCAAAACTTCAGATTTTTACTGGCTAGTTAAATAACAGCTGCTGTTATTTCGGTAGAAAAACGCACGTATCTTTAGCTCATAAGTTTTAAGTTAAATATAACTAATACATATGTACCTACTGTTATGTGAAACTACTGGAAATATATGTTAATTTACCCTTTGTATGAGTTAAAATAATTGTTTTATTTATAACATTTCAAACAGATCAATACCAGGGTAATCCCATTAGATAAGGTATTTCTGGGGGGGGGGAGGGTACACTCCATTGTAAATGATTAACATTTCACCAAAAAAGAAGCTTAATTAAGGTATGAAATATAATAAGTGATAGATAGACATAAGAATCATGAAAATTACTTAACGACGGCTGTAATTTAAAATATACAATAAAAGGATAGTTAAAGTGTTACATTTTGAACGATTGTAATATTACAAATGAAGGCCCAGTAATAAGAAAATGCGCCCACTAATATGCCTACCTTAATCCAATATTCTTTATATTTTACTGGTTCTAGCTTTAGATTATTATTAGTTCAAACAACGTCCAATACCAGTAGTTATTAATAATGACGTCTATCGCCAATATCCGTATGTATGTTGGCTTAAGACAGAAGTAAACACATGAGTGTACAAAGCAGCTAAAATGCTGAAAACAAGAAACGCTTCACCAGAGAAAATCACGGTGGACGATAAAAACAAATCGCAATCAACAGTAATGCCTCTAAAAGACAGTAAATCTCAAGGGCAGTACCAATTCAAATTAATTGAGGCAGGTCTTGGCAACAAGGGGTTAACTCGATGGACAATTAAATGAAGAATAGTGAAGTGAGATCGAATAAAGCAGGATTAACAGGAAAATAGGCAACTGAGTTCATGCAAGCAACAGCAGAAGTAACGCCTTACCAATAGTGCAGAATTTATTTGAAAATCGAGCGGCAAAAATCACGCCAAAATCTCAAAAATCAAAAGGTCAAGATGACATTTGGTTGTACATACAAAGTAGACGACATAAAAGTTGGCTTATTAATAGAAAAAGCAGAAAGGGGAACGCTAAATATTTCAAACAATCGGCATTCTATTGAAAAAAATGACCCACGGGTGAGCTAACTGCACTAAAAAAACTTTAAAATGTGCCCAATAAACTCACACTCAGACCAATTGCAAATCAACAAAAGTGAATAAATTTGACATTATTCCTCTTACTATGTGAGGATGTAAGATAAAATCTGCATACATGTATTGGAGATAAAATATTTCGAGATATGTGATGCTCACACGAAATAACAATGCATTGTTATAGAATCACTTAAACCTAGCTTAATTGACGATAAATAATAAAATGGATTTCATTTACCTTCCGTGTGGATATGCATACATATGGAGAGGTATAACGCCAGGATACAAAAGACTTTATGAACGAGGGTGAAATTTGTGCAGTTTGGTAAATTATCTCCTAACGCGTCTACAACTTTCAGCTACATGCAAAACGTATTTCCTTAAGGTGGATATTTTTCGGTATTACTTTTGACATCAAATTCAAGTTAGCAGTCCTCAGTCTGTCATTATAAAGCGCAGACCTCGTCACCTGTGAAAGCAATATTGAACTGAGAAAGAACGGCAGGAATTTATATAATTAAACGAACATTGGTTGCGCAGGCGGTGATAAAGTTTACTTTAATCAAGGTTGCGAACTTGATAAAAACACCTGGCCCATTACATACGTTCATTTGTCAGTATAAACTAAATATTGTATAGTGTAGAAAAGGCAATTCATCCAGTAGACCGGTTTCGTCCTTATTGGGAACTCATCAAGTACTGGTCAGAATTTGCCGCGGACAGGATACGAACCTGGGCACGTCTGCTTCGGAATCTGGTGCTCTAACCACTGAGTCATCCTGCCGCACACAACATACAATTTTCAATTACATAATAAATAATGTAACTCGGATAGGTTTTATTTGTTTTTAGGTGGAGCTCATATGGCATCCATTTAGACCCAAAGTTCCAACTAACCATGCCCAATCTGTCATTAATGAACAGACACCACATTACATGGGGAAATGGTATTGAAATGAACATTTATATAATTAAACGAACATTGGTTGCGTGGGCGGTGATAACATTTACTATAATCAAGGTTGCAAACTTGATATAAACACCTGACCCATTAAGTACATATATTTGTCAGTATAAACTAAGAATTTTATAATGTAGAAAAGGCAATTCATACGATAGACCGGGGCAGGATGGCTCAGTGGTTAGAGCACCAAATTCCGACTTAGACGTACCTAGGTTCGAGACCTGCTCACGGAAAATTCTGACCAGTACGTGATGAGTTCCAAATAAGAACGAAACCGGTCTACTGGATGAATTGCCTTTTCTACACTGTACAATTCTTGGTTTATACTGACAAAGTGTAACTACATAATGGGTCAGGTGTTTGTAATAATTTCGCAACCCTGTTTATAGTAAATGGCAGAAATTAACATTTTCTTTTTACCGGTATAAATAAACATGACATAAAAAGGAAAATTGAGTTCATCCACTGCCGTAGGTTACGAGTTGTTTATCAAAGTCTGGTGGATTGAGAAACCAGACATTGCAAGAATGACGACAACGACAATGTGTAGTTTCAACCAGCAATACATACATATTCAAATCTTGCCTTCATACCTAATTTCAATAACACACCCTCTTGTGGCATGGTCTTTGGTTAACAAAGAAAGAATTGTAAAGACTGATTGAAACTTGCGGCCGAAAATAATACTTAACAGATTCTTATTGAAAACAAATGTAGTATTTAACTGAAAATTGTAAGCAGTGTGTAGCACCTAAATAATCTGTAAAAGCAACATGTTGCACGGCAGGGAATAGATTAATTATCTTTTCCATGTGGTGCGACACAAGGTGTTTGTATCCACTGTCTAATTGATTATTTCAGATATTTAGACTTCCTTTTTCTGAAGTCAATTTTCATGGGTAGCACACCGCACAAGCAATTTGACCATCAATATGTCAAGTGGAATACTTTAGTTAAAACTGTATAATTTATACTTATTGTTAAATCTCTTAAGCATAACTGGTGACAAAATCCTCAAAAGACCCCCTGTACACAACCCGGTCCTGACAAATTATGGCAGGCAAAGGATGAGATTTTAATGCGGACGACATTGGTCTACATGTTGAATTGCTTAAGAGAATGGAAAATTGCGAAAGTGAATTTATCAAAATTACCTTATCTGTACTATGACTAAACCTGCCTTAATTCAAATAGTTTTGTTCCTTGAAGGTATTTCGACAGCCTTTGGTGGCTGCCACCTTGAATTCATTCATCCTCATAAGTTTTAGAAAAAAAGTAATCAAAGCAAGTTTGTTGAATTGTCTCAGCTACCTTATGCTATGTAAGGTTTTACTGACAACATTTATTTATTTATACATAAATGCATGCTTACGTGTATGATTTTATAAATACAACAAAAGAACCTTTACTAAAATTTCAGTTAGTCAAGTTGGAATGGTACACACAGAGCACGAGTTAAGGAAATATTTAGAAAATTTAACTAGGATTCGGCAAACAGAAAACTGTCCTAATAAAACATTCGACGTATAAATAAGAACTGATCCGGTTCGCATAATATAATATAAAAGCAGCCTTGTACACAATCACCTACGTTTTCGAAGATCAGCAGGTAATGGAACATTGATCTGCGTCAAGAAGGCAAGGTCTTAGTATTAACTGGTCTTTGTTTTCCACCGAGGCTGACGTATTCCACCCTGTCAATTTGGAGAACCAAGATATGATAATTTAAATATATACTGTCACGCCCCAAATTTCGTTTAAATTTGTAGCCTGTTAACGTAAACAACAAATTTAACGCACAAAGAGTCAAGTTTTTGGACGCTGCGAATCAGATGTCTTCATTCAGTAAATCTAGTATTCTCTAATAGTTCAAATGTTTATTCGGCTGTACATTGGTTGGTGGAATAAAGCAGGAGCTGGTAAATATACATCATCATCGTCTTTCACATGAGGCAGCAGAAACAATTTATAAGGTAGACCGCTTGCGTCCTTTGTGAAAAGCTTGCGAAGATGTGTTGCTAACAAGGCTAGAAATGGAGCGCGATTGATACGGAATCTCGCTGTCTTCCACTACACAACCCTTATCATACACCACACGCAATTTTGAGTTATATTTACAATAATGCTTTTGGTTATTCTGCCTTTCAAGTAGAACTTATTGGATATCAATTTCCATACAAGTTACGGATCTTTAATTGTGGGGTGAACTGATGTCACCGTGGGACATGACACTAATTGGCGATTATATATATATATATATATATATATATATATATATATATATATATATATATATATATCAAAGGGTAGATATTCGTGAGATACTAATCATCGCTCTACAATCATTCATTTATATGCATTCTGGGTTTTCAATTGATTATGCTAGTGGTAACAAATCTGACTCGCTTTTACTTCTATTTCTTGTTTTGGCTGGTTGGTAGTGTGTATGCGTTTGTGTTTGTGTGTGTGCGTGTTTGCATGTAAAGGTCATTCTCGCTGTATTGCAAAGTGATGTCTGAGATCTGGTCATTATTGTTTTGATGGCTTGAGAATTAACCAATTTTTGTGCATTGTTCACTATTACATGTACGAGTGCTATTTTTCGCTCTGTAGTTGATCGTTTCACCTTGTTGCGCAAATTTGTATTTTCCACATGGTAACAGCGCCAGTGTGGATTGCAGTGTTGAATGCTCATATTGTTTGGAAACTTCTGTCACCGTATGCGCCTCTGTTATTTCCACTTCAGTTTGTTGCCAATCTGATTGTATTTTTGTTGATTCTAGTCGAGGGCCTGTTTGGTCTTGACTGGATACTAGTAGATTGTTGTTGAATTTTTTCATTCTTGGCCAGTCGATTAGAATATCATGTTGATGAATCTTTTGAATATTAAGGTCAGGTGCTTGTTGTTTTATATAAAGGGCTTCATAAATAAATAATAATTTTTCTGATTTTGCTTTATGTAGAATTTTGAAATTGGTCGAATTGACAGGGTGTCCCGTTGCCAATATCAGACCACGGCAGATTCGCACTAAAGAGGATAACGTCAAGCAGGTTTTCCTAAACTTATCATTAAGAGACGACGTACCAGCCTCAATAATTGCACGGCGGCTGAATAGAATAACTAAGGAGAACTTTCCCAGTGTTAAAATTATTATGACATTTAGTACACAGGGAATCATGAGTGTGGATACCAAAGATCAATTACCAATTCTCTCCAAATCATTCATAGTCTAAAAATTCTCACGTAAATGCGGTAGCACATATATCGGACGTACGAAGAAGTATTAGATAAGCAGAATCCAGCAACATTTGCCACAGAAATTGTTTAACAAAGGCTTGGCACCGTCAGGAAAATCAGTTATTTCCGATCATATATTGGCAATGGGGCACCCTGTCAATTCCAACCAATTTCACAATTCTACATAAAGCAAAATCAGAAAAATTATTATTTATTTATGAAGCCCTTTATATAAAAAAAAACAAGCATCTGACCTTAATATTCAAAAGTTTCATCAACATGATATTCTAATCGACTGGCCAAGAATAACAAAATTCAGCAACAATCTACTAGTATCCAGTCAAGAACAAACAGGCCCTCGACTAGAATCAACAAACATACAATCGGATTGGCAACAAACTGAAGTGGAAATAACAGAGGCGCCGGTGATGGTATTCAAGCAATATAACGTTATACAATCCCAGCATATTCATAAACCATTTAGCAACAGGCTGAGCGCTTACTAGGAAAAACCAGTAACAGGCTAATACGCACAGAAATAGTTAATTACTCAAGCTAAAACTAATATTGAATCTCGAACATCACTATCTGAAATATTTATCTATACCTCTAACAAGCTTCACCTCCTGCTAACCAAGCTAAAGCTGCTGTCATAGTCAATTATTTTCCACTCTACTCCTATTACATTATACAAAATATATATATATATATATATATATATATATATATATATATATATATGGATATATATATATATATATATATATGTCTCATATATGTCATTAAATAAATATATATATATATATAAATTTATATATATAAAATATATTTACATTTATATAAATAAATATATATAAAGCATTTTTTGATGAGAAATTATCTTCAGTTTGGATTATTTCCTGTTCTTCGCATTCGCTCTTGCCACTTTTCAAGTAAATTTAGCATAATAAAAAAAACATTTTTTAATGTCAAATTATTATAATCTGATTATTATCCATGTAGCGTGTTGGCATCCAGCCCATACTTAATTTGAATACATAATTAAAATTAATTTTCCAGTGTCAGATGCTCTCGAATGCAGCATGTTTCATTTGCCAAAATATACGTAAAACCCTTTCTTAATTCGCCTGACTAGACTGAATATTACAATTTTTAATAATTATTTGTTTTAACAACCTAGTGCAGATTTTTCTGTTATCTTTGAATTGTCCATTATAAAATGATGCTACCGTCTTACAAGGTTGTCAATCATGTAAATATACTAAATTAATGTAATAACGTGCGGTAGAATGACGGTAGGTCTAGTAGCTAAGTTCTATATTCGGTATGGTGAAAATTTTATAACTGCTAACATCCCTAAACACACACACACACGCACACACGCACACATACACACGTTACACGCATATATATATATATATATATATATATCATATATGTGTGCGTGTGTCAATGTGTCTCATCACAATTCTAGATATGGAAAGGGCACACTTAAAACTATACTTCAAATAACTTTTTGCATAAGTATATACATAATTTCGTTATCCATGGGCCGATAAACAACATGGGATTGAATTTGCATCTGATGATTCTTTAAATCAAGTTTGCGTGCTTGAAGTAAACAGCAATCCCATTGCATTTAACTCGTCATCGAAGAGCACAGTATAACTACCGTCAGTCGCACGCACTGACGCGTTTCGAACTTCCATGGTCATCATCAGATTATGATGGCAATCTGACTAGCGAGAATCAAACCGCATCGCGTATATATGGAAAGCAAATTTAGATATGGGGATCTTACATCTAGTTGTTTCAGATTCATTGTACTTGACTGGAAATGACGGCTGCACAATTACAACGCAGTAACGAACTATTACTGTTTGTAGCTTTCGCCACATTTGTATAGTTATTACAATTAAACAGTTATTGATTGCGTGGATGGTGGTAGCAATTCTTTAAATCAAGTTTGCGAGCTTGAAGTAAACACCAATCCCATTGTATTTAACCAGTCGTCGAATGGTATAAATGTTCGGATACCGAAGGCAATACAAAAATATATGCAAAGAGCCTATAAATTAGCTCTCTGCGGATTAGATCTATCTAGGAATATGGGGCTGAAGAACGCGGAAATGATAAATGAATTAACCTAAAGTTCCTCAAACAATATGAAACAATAATTAAACGAACATTGGTTGCGCGGGTGGTGATAACAATTATTATAATCAAGGTTGCGGTCTTGATATAAACACCTGACCCATTAATTACTTACATATGTCAGTATAAACTAAGAATTGTATAGTGTAGAAAAGGCAATTCATCCAGTAGACCGGTTTCGTCCTTATTGGGAACTCATCAAGTACTGGCCAGAATTTGCTGCGGACAGGATACGAACCTGGGCACGTCTGCTTCGGAATCTGGTGCTCTAACCACTGAGCTATCCCGATACGAACCTGGGCACGTCTGCTTCGGAATCTGGTGCTCTAACCACTGATACGAACCTGGGCACGTCTGCTTCGGAATCTGGTGCTCTAACCACTGGGTCTATATGGATGCCATATGAGCTCCACCTAAAGGAAAAATTGACTAACCAAGTTACATTAGTTAGTATATAACTGAAAATTGTGTGTAGTGTAGTGTGCGGCAGGATAGCTCAGTGGTTAGAGTACCAGATTCCGAAGCAGACGTGCCCAGGTTCGTATCGTGGTTAGAGCACCAGATTCCGAAGCAGACGTGCCCGGGTTCGTATCAAGGATAGCTCGGTGGTTCGAGCGCAGATTCCGGAGCAGACGTGCCGGGTTCTGATATCTCATCCGCGGCAAATTCACGGCGGTACTTGATGAGTTCCAATAAAACGAAACCGGTCTACTGGATGAATTGCCTTTTCTACACTATACAATTCTTAGTTTATACTGACATATGTAAGTAATTAATGGGTCAGGTGTTTATATCAAGACCGCAACCTTGATTATAATAATTGTTATCACCACCCGCGCAACCAATGTTCGTTTAATTATATAAATGTTCATTTCAATACCACTTCCCCATGTTTGTGGTGTCTGTTCATTAATGACAGATTGGGCATGGTTAGTTGGAACTTTGGGTCTAAATGGATGCCATATGAGCTCCACCTAAAGGAAAAATTGACTTACCAAGTTACATTAGTTAGTATATAACTGACAATTGTGTATAGTGTAGTGTGCGGCAGGATAGCTCAGTGGTTAGAGCACCAGATTCCGAAGCAGACGTGCCCAGGTTCGTATCCTGTCCGCGTTAAATTCTGGCCAGTACTTGATGAGTTCCCAATAAGGACGAAACCGGTCTACTGGATGAATTGCCTTTTCTACACTATACAATTCTTAGTTTATACTGACATATGTAAGTAATTAATGGGTCAGGTGTTTATATCAAGACCGCAACCTTGATTAAAATAATATGACAGTCTTTTAGGACATAAAAGATCATGTACTTATTAAATAACTCGTCGTGCACATTTCTAAACTCTGGTACCACGGAATTTTATCGAGCCGAGCAATGAGGAGTTAGTATTGTTCTTAGTCAATGGGCCGAAGCTTGTTTGACTGAATTGATGTTTGCAAACAACCAAATTTGTGCGGAAAGTTTGAAGACATCCACTGAACTCAAAGCAAGTTAAATCAACTTTGCATTCTCGTTGTATCGGTGTGTGCTTCCAACGATTGCAAAACAGTCGACAACAAGAACTCTTTTTAGTCCAACCTACGCTCCTTAATAATTACAGCAATCAGTTCAGGTATAGCCGTGGTTATGCGTGAAATACATACACGAGGTAGGATACAACTTAAGCTCAATTCGTAACGATAATGATGAAGCAATATTGGATAATTTCACGCAGCATAGATTGTATGTGAGTAGTACGAATGTTAGACGCGGTGAAAGGTGTTTTGCCACATGGAATAGGCCTCAAATAGATGAACGCTAACTGGAACAGTCGTCTTTCCAACAAAAATATGGAGATATTCTATAATCAATGTTAACTGATCCTTCTAGTTAGACAAAGATAAGATCGGCTATGCACAATGCAGATACCAGTGTACGTGATGTTTTCAGCTCTTCTAAAACTAATCGTTAGATTTTTTAATGAAGTGTCAAATTCTGACTAACTCTGTTACTAATACTATCCGTACACCTATTAGATGCCGACTTCAACAGTCTAAAAGTTGATTATGAATCTGTCTGCGCCAGAAAGGCCTCAGAGATGAAAGATTCGTTCACATCAGGTAACAGTCCAAGTTTTTTTCAAATCAATTTGCCAAACAGAGGAAAACAACTACGCTGCCAAGGTAACGTCTCCGTTTATGGTCAATACGATTGCCGAGTATAGTATTATTCTCTCACACAGCACCTGATTCGCGTAAGAAACAGGCTGAACAGATTTTGACGTAGCAAAAAAAGCTGAAGTCAGTTACGCTTAAATTTAGTGGCATAAAACCTGCTCACCTACCTGGATGTGACCCAAATACAAACCATAGATCTTGGTTGGAAACTCTGCGTGTTATAGCATTGAATCGAGATCATTCGCGATTTTGTTGCCGATTCATAGTCGAGTCATTGTATTCTTATATCTATAATCTCTGCTGGGTAGAGTTAGCTTCAAGATTTGGTCGTATCTATGAGGCGATATAGTGAAAACTGCAAGGCAGTCTTATTGCCGAAATCACCTTTCCTTAAAGCTGATGGCCCGAATGCTGTTGTGTAGGAGTCTCGGATTCCTCATTTATGTGTTCACCAGGTAAATGTCTACATCTCAATTAGATCCTCTTTTTCAAAATATCACTCTACTTTAATCAATTTTCCAGTTTTCAATAATTAATTTTGTCACTTTTATTACTTTCATTTTTTACGTTTTTATTATAAGTTTTACTTGTTTTCACTTTTTATTTTTTTGTTGTTATATTTCAGTGAAGAATCAGTTAGAAACGGCTTTTTTATCGTTGTATGTGATGATAGATATTTTATATCTTACGAATAATTTGGAGTAGGATTATCTTTAGTCAGTTTGCTAGCATGCATTGATGATGAAAACAGAATGTCGACACGCGTCAGAACGTGCGCCTGCGGTAGTTTTGCATTTCTGTGCGAATGTGGATTAGCCCAAACACAAGATCTTGATTTTAAGACATGTAAAGTTTTGTTAAGAACATTCGTAAAGATGCGAAGTCTCCTAGCTGTGACTTGCCATTCACTTTGCTAGAACAAACTGACTAAAATGGAAATGCTACCACTTTCGTCTGTTGGTTTACAATAAGGCTGGGAGAAGCGTTGTTTCATTCTACGAATATACGTGAGACACGTAATTGAATATTAATCGTAATTACGAATTATGAAATTGCTTCTTATCTTGTATTTTTTAGTAGCTATAAAAAATTTTGGCCTAACGATCAGCAGCGCTTCACTATCGGATCAGAAGCATGTTTATGAAAAATCATGCAATTAAATACATGTAACCATGACTATCTATAAGTCATGCTACTCGGCCAACGGCTGTTATTTATTTATTATATGGCATCAGACGCAAATTCGATTTCCAGTTGTAGTGATAGCTTCCCGAGATTTCCAGACTTTACTGAAGCCAAATGTGCCAGGAACTATGATTTCCAACAGTGTAGATACACTTATAGATTCCATTTGCGAAGTAAACAACCAATAGGTCCATAGCGCAAATACTGTACAAAAATAACGTATAAATGTGTTTTTTCTTGAAAGTAGAGGGTCGTTGCAAATTAGTTGTACAAATTTTATTACATCTATTTGTTTCATAGGTGAAATATTTTATTACATTATGCTTTCTATTTTGGAACCCGTAGGTCCTGATTCTATTTCGTTGCACACAGTGACTACATAATTTAAATTCAGCTGCAAATTTTGCATCCATATAAAAAGAAATTTTAACCTTTTGAGATATTCAGGCTTGCATCTCGAGTATAATACCTATACTTACGATCTCACTTTAGTAATGGGGATGGCATCTCGACCATTCAGCCTACGTTAATGAAAATATGTAATACTGTTTGACTGATCAAATAGAATGGGATTGGTGCATAGTTTAAGCTCGCAAAATTGATTTAAAGAACTGTTACCAGCACTCGCGCAATCAATTATTGCTTGTTTGTATTACTTATATAGATACGTATGGCGAAAGCTATTAAAATTTAATGTTCGTGATTGCATTGCAGTTCGTGAAATTGTGCAGCCGAAATTCCCAGTCAAGTACAACGTATGTGAGGCCACTAGAGATGACAGCCGCATATCTAATTTTTTCGATATATATATATGCATTGCGATTTGATCCTCACTAGTCATAATCTGATGATGAACATGGAAGGTCGAAACGCGTCAGTACGCGTGACTGACGGGTAGTTTCGCTTATTTTATTCGACGACTGCTTAAATACAATGGGATTGGCGTTTACTTGAAGCTTGCAAACTTGATTTAAAGAACTGTTACCGCCACCCACGCAATCATTGATTGTTAATGAAAGATGTTTTTACGGAACCACACAATTCTTAGATAAATGTTGCCGAGATTGTATTCGCAGTGATTTCCTCATTGATAAGGCCAAAAGCCATATTATTACTTACTTTACTTTACTGCGGCTGACTCCTTTTGGAGGATAAGCCGGCTCCATTTTCATGGAGTTTCTTGGGAATTTGTTACAAGTGGTGTCCCCTCACCACTCGGCTTTTGATCGAGGACGCACCTCAACCATGTCTCGATGGCCGATCGTACATGGGCTAACGGGGCTATGGCGGTGGTGTCACCAGGGCGTGGTGGATTTCCGACCGGCAATCGGATCTCCTATAAAATACCACATGAGCCCGACGACGGCACCATGACTCGGCGTGTGTTCCCCGCCACAAAAGGGTTTAACAGCCACAGGATTACATGGACTCCTGGACAGTACCCCGTACTTCCGAATGGCGAATGAGCTCTCAAAAGCCATATTATTGTTCTCGTATTGATGAGTAAAGCATATAATAGATGACTTAGCAAGAAATAAGGATACGATACAAAATAAGCAGAAAATAAATCGAAACTTACAAAAATGCCCTTCCGCGCCCGCGGCGCACAAGCTTCACTGACCAAGTCCAGAGGAACTTCATGGAATCCAGCTAGCAGAGTTACCTCTGACAGACGACGCAACATCCAAAACTCATCATCCAGTCGTTCGCGGCGAGCTATCGACTGTTGTTGTGGTTGCTGACGTCTCATTTTTTGCGCTAATTCCTTTTTCTCCTCTGATTGGTGCGATTTGGTCAGATCACCAACTTCGCTGATTGCTGGATGTACTGCACCAATTGTGTCCGGAGATGGGTGGAACAACAGCTTTATGAGTAACAAAAAAGAATAACAAGTGGCAAAATAATAAAAAGAACTACCTGGCAAGTAGACAGTGAAACATATAAAAAGGCGATTTTGCACGCATTTTTTAAATCATTCTGTACTCAAGGAGACCACGCATGATTAAAGATAATATTCCGTCCTATCTATAGTTCTTTGGAAAATTTTAGAAATATCTTTGTTCCTATCTAAAGGAAAATAAAAACTAGTTGGCAATTAAGCAATGTGTGTAAACACGAGCTTTTTAAGTTCATATCAAGTCATGAAAGAATTTAACTAAAAAAGTGATAGATACATAAACTAAATGCCACTATATATATTTTTTTATTTTAGCATATACGTTTTTCCAAAAATGTGACTTGGAATAGAAGAATATCAAAAATATCTGTAAGCAATACATCAATATATTTCATCATCATCACCAGCAGCGTCAGCATATTCCTCATAAATCATCTCTCCATTATCATCATCACAACGATCATGATAATTATTATAAATATTAGTACCAGCAAACAATCGTCATAGATAATAGCATATCAGCGTTTAAATACTTTAGCTTCACTGCCGCAGAGGAATGAAAAATTCTACTAAAGCTTAAAGATTATTGACAAAACAGGTTCATCATGCCTAGAGAGAAAAATCGACATAAACAACACAGAATCCAGATAAACATGAACTCCAAACAATACATATACGAAAAGAATTTAAAAATGACAAACTGGATTAATCAAAATTACCTGACCTGCGTTTTGATAAACACAGGCTGAATTCCAGTTGTTTTGTGTCAAGAAGATATTTCGATGACTTTTGGCGGCCACCTTTAGTTCATCCATCAAAAGCTATCGAAATATCTTCAAGCAATAAACCAACTTAAATCCAGCCAGTGTTGGTCAAAATGCAGATCAGGCAATAAATATACTAGGCCAAGCAAACAACAAGGCAAGGCAAACTTGGCAAAGAAAAAACCTTGGTTATAACATTATTTAACTAATGAGATATTAATCATTTTATAATAAACGAAAAAGGATGTCAGTCGTTTTGTTTGTGTAGGAAGTTGTGATAAAGATATGCCAATGGATGTCATATACTACGAAAAACTACATCCCAAGAAGAAAACGAGGATTATGGCAGAAATGGCCATTTCTTGTGTACCGGAGCTTAATTTCTGCCAGAATACGCACAAAAGGCATTCAGTTACCGTTTTCTCATCGAAGACACCGATTAAAACGCCAAGTTTAATTCGTATTACGTTCGCAGATATGCTGCAGTATTAGATCTCTATGTATATAGTATTTGCATGAAGTCCAAACCATGTAATCGTGCCACTGTACGTGCGAAATCTTCGTTTTTAAAATTAATGAAAATCTTAAGGTATGAATTTACTCAGAATAAACACATTTTAACGACAAATAGATTATCTAAAGCGAAAAAGAGTTTTGGTTTCGAAAAATCACATGGGTTTAATTTCTACATATGTAATAGAAATATTAGAAGAAACAGAAGGCCGAAACACTCCTCAACCGATAAAGCGGCAATTGTCTAGTCAAAATACTGTAAAACTTAACATATCTTCTAAGTTAGTAAAAGAAAACTGAAACAGGAACTGAAATAGCTCATTTGAAAGTAAAAATAAAATTCCAATTTTATAAATTCTAAATAATAAATCATTTATCAAAAATACTGGAATCTAACGCTAAATGAAAAGGTTTTTTTCTACCATATTTATCATACAAGCTTTTAAAGCATGGTATTAATAAATTCAAACGAAGGAAGCCTGTACGAGTAGTCATATGCACAGGCAATACGAGCAACATTCTCATCTTTCCATCATCACAATTTCATACCTGTCCGCATTATAGTTTAAACATAGGTCAAAATCAATACGGAAGCCAATTCCACAAATAAAGCAGATGTGTCGAATAGGAAAAATATGGGGAAACGTAATATGGCTAATTATTTAAATCTCATTGATATCAATCCTGAGACTTTGTGTACATCTAGATAAAATAGCAAAATTTGGAGTGAATTCAGATGGAATAAAAACTGTAAACAATTATCGTTCATGCTTTTTGATGTTCGTATATGTTAATATTTCGAATAACTTTTATCAAAAGCGATACAAATAAAATGCTGATGAAAATATATGCATGCATAAATTAAGAAAGAAGTTGATAATAGCATTTATATGAAATATTATTTGGAGACGACTGATTAAATTATTTAAATCTGTTGTTTTCCAAAATCATCTAAATTTGACCCTACTCCTCACAACTCCCTTGTGAGGTTGACCGTGTTAATACCGGACTGAAGTCCAAGTAAAAGAGAAGAAGCTTATCAAACTTTCGCAAGAAATCTCTCTTCCTTCTTCAAGCCAGTCTCTCTCTCAATCTTTTGGCGGATGTGCGATGTAGCTTCTTTTCGTTTTATTTAAAATGTATTCATTACGGGATTTTGCTGTTGTGCACTGGATAATTAATATAGGATTAGTGTTTACGTTAGGTTCGAAAACATGATTTAATTAATTATCACAACTAGCTTAATTAATTACTTTTAATTTGATAATTTGCATAAATGTGGCGAAAATTGTAAACTGTTCGTAACTGCATATAAGTTATGCAGTCGATATTTCCAGAAAAATATTATATGTGAAACGAAATAGAATGAGTGGCGAATATCTAGTTTGCATATCTTTTATATGAATAATTGTTTGATCCTCGTTCGCAAGTTTTTAGTCGCCGAATCCATAGTCAATTTCATTATTTTCTCCTCTGCTTTATTTTACTACAGCTTTTTATCCCTATTTGACATTTTACTCGTTCTAATACGTTGTACGCAAACTACCATTTTCGCGATCCCAAGTGTACATAGGAATGATTTTTTTAGATTTTGGAAGCCTGGCTTTTATATTTATGATCTATTTTTCTCACACTATTAATATAAAATGGTTTATTTGATTCCTCATAACGGCGAACAGGCGCATATAGTAATAGAACAAAAGGTAAAATATTATTAATCATACGGATCAAGGCTTTTTTGTGAACAGGAAATATCTTTAATCTGATGTAGTAACTTGTCAGTTAATACCAAAGAAACCTAAACAAGCATAATTGACATTGCGGTCTGTTAATGCTGACTTTTTAAATAAAAACACAACCATCTATGCACACATCAGTCACAAAAATTGGAGTTGATAAAAGCATTTTAAATAAATATAATATGTAGAAGACTAATCCAGTATACTGATAACATGGTTCTAACATTCGCTGACCCCTATCATTAAAAGTTTACTCTACTTTTCTGCTTACTATTCACTCTTCCTTGCTAAGATTGGTCTTATGCTTAACTCAGTCTAAATTTATGCAGCTGGGAGGAGTATATCTCGTCTACACCTTCTTCAAGCCAATTTCTCTCAATATATTATGCAGCTAGCACTTATTGTT
The DNA here is from genome assembly GCA_029291075.1 of Eudiplozoon nipponicum. NCBI lineage: Eukaryota > Metazoa > Platyhelminthes > Monogenea > Mazocraeidea > Diplozoidae > Eudiplozoon > Eudiplozoon nipponicum. The sequence goes on from JAQBSW010000673.1 coordinate 164,541, forward strand.
CGTATAACATATTTATCCATTACGTTCTCCAAATCGCCTCACTCCTCCATACCTTTTTACTTTCTCTTTCTTATCCAATTTCGTTAAGTGTACTCATCTAATATCTATTTAAGCTTGCGCTACCCACCTTTAAATCCTTTATATTGCTTTTCATTTCAGTCTGGAAATAAATCTCTCTCACTTTCTGAAATGTGTATTCAGTTAAGGTTTAAAATATTGAGGCACATTATGACCTATTTATTTCCCTTTATTCTTATAAGAACATAAAGATATTAACTTCTTTTACACTAAGCAACCTATGCTCTTCCGTTGGCGATTTTCTCACAAACAATTAATTCACGTATCACTAATAAGTGCTCATTGTGGATTTAGTCCTATAACAATGCGAGTATGTTTTCCACTATATCAGCATCTTGCTTGTTATACTGCCGATATCAGTGATGTATGTATAATATTCTATTTAAATGCGACGCCTGTTTAGATTTTATTATCCTAATTTGTACTCCATAAATCCGCAGATTTCAGTATCGTTTCTTTCTTCTTTTCCGTAGTTTTGTGACAGTGACGTATACGTCTATAACCTCTGTTTTATTGATGTGTTGCTTGTATCAATTCTGTTCATCAATTACTGATAAATAGATAGATGCATTAAGGTCACACAGCAAGACTACTACGCCTGAAAATCTCCACAAAAGCCTATTTTTCTTGTACCACAAGAGATAAAATGGGAGCAAGTTGTTAATAATTTACAAAAGACAGTTTACGAGGCGTTACGCGTCATACAACATCCGATGAATAATTATTGAGTGCAACTAATAACTCATTGGAGCTGAACCTTCATCAAAACAGCATCTTCAGTTTATTCGAGATAAGTCAAAATGTACCTGCCAAAAATACACAATCAAGGTGTCACTGTGACCCTAGCAAAAACTAAGTGGACAACATAATTTCACAAGGCAAGAGTAATAACAAGTCCTCGTTTAAATATTTTGGCCGCGATACAGTTTCAATAGCGACTGAGCAGTCTGGAAGAGCAACGATAGTTGGCCACTGACACTGGCTACACAACTCAAGAGTGCGCCAGGCCGCATTAATTTAACCACAAATTTCCCTTCCAGTCGAAAGGCTGCTTAAGTTATCCTAGTTCGCTTTTATCACTAATCATGATTCATTCTGGGGATAAAAGCAAAGACCACCTTTGATGCAGCACTGAAAAAACTGATAGCAGAGCAGCTGACACAATATAGCACCACTGGTTTTGTGGTTAGACACTCCAATAGTATTCATCAGATTGATTTTAACCGAAGCTCAACCTATCAAACAATAATCAATAGAATTCCCGTCAATGAGATGCAAATAAAATCACCTTTACCTGTGAACAAGGCACAAATGAGACTATGTTTAGTGACCAAATTAATTTTGCTCTCCTGGGGAAAAAATGTGCATATCGCGCTTCTTCAATTTGCGAGCTGTAAAATACGAAATTGCTTACAACGCAAGATGTCTCACATGCCAAGAGCCAATGGATAGGCTATTTTTGGGTTTAAGTAGCCCATGATGATAAGTGAAAGCAGCTTGAAGTCCACCAAGTGTATTTAAACGTGTTTTGGTCCAGTGCATAAGTCGCATTGTCGTCAATCGTATTACTCCTACTTAACTCTGGAACTCGTGCATGCGATTGAAAGTTTTAAGTTAGCACAGTTTTTATTTATTCTCCGACAAGTACGTGATACCATGGATTCTTCCACATTATGACCCTAATTTCATGATTATCAGCAGTAGCTTGGTTTCATTTATCCATCCAGTGTTTCTCTGCAAAGGCGACTATTTATACTGTGCAACGATCAATGTAGTATGGAATCATTATTAGTTATATTGTACATGATTATCTGTGGGATATAGAAAAATAAATATTCGCCCATCCATAATGGAGGTAAATAAATTTTAGTTAGGCATCCCTCTCTCAGATTACCTGCCACTCAATGCTGAAAATCACCGTCTACCCAGATAAACTGCTCCTCTAAAGGCACAAGATATCGCTTTTGGTCCAAATTCTGTTAGTATAAGTACTTACGCAGCGTGCAGGTCAGGAGATGTAACGACATGAAGAACCAAAACGCGTCAAACAATCCTTCAGAATGACATGTTATTAGCTTGAAATAAAAACTTTGGAAAATCCCTATCATTGTCATATAAGTCTTCTGAATCATATATCTGCACAAGAAATCTTACAATTTAAGTCAAATGTAATAAAATTAAAGTAATAATATACTAGCAATGAACCTGATAAATAAGTCATTATTTTTAAGCATTGCGATGTGCGGATACAACGATTTGCGATCGTGGTCAGTCGCTTTTCACTATCAGGTTCACAAAGATCTTCCAACAGTGTGGAATGTTAGTCCCGAAGAACCATCCGAATAAGAAGTACGCGATGCAATCCTATCTCTTAAGCGCCGCAAAGCCGCCGGCCCCGATGATCTGCTTCCGGGATTGTTTAAGGATGGTGGCGATATAATTTCAGGATCGTTGACCAAACTTTTTCATACAATATGAAATGAGGAAACCGTACCCCGTGACTGGAATGAGTCGACCATCATTCCCATCTTCAAAAAAGGAAATCGTAATTCGTGCGATAACCATCGTGGTATAAGTTTGACACCGGTCGTATCAAGGTTATTTGCTTCGATTATCCTACGTCGTCTTAGCACTTCACGTGAATCATAAACAAGAGAAGAACAGGCCGGATTCCGCGCAGGACGAGGTTGTATAGATAATATTTTTACGTTAAGGCAAGTTCTCGAACAGAGACATTTATATCACCGTCCCACAATAGTCGTCTTTCTAGACTTCAAGGGTGCATTTGATTCGGTGGATCGCAATGTTTTATTCCATATCTTGTCGAAAAGCGGTGTGCCCACTAAATTTGTTAATATTATACGAGCTCTCTACACAAATACTTCTGGTCGCGTTAAGGTACACAACGAATTAACGCATAACTTTACAACCAGCAGTGGTGTTCGTCAAGGTTGTCCACTTTCCCCATTTTTGTTTAATTTTGTAATCGATGCTATTATGAACAACACTCTCTCACACATTCAGGACGCTGGAGTTGAAGTTCTCCCGGGAGATAAACTAGTCGATCTTGACTATGCGGACGATATCGTACTATTATTCGACAATCAGAATGCTGCCCAGACCACCTTAAATAGATTAGCAAACGTTGTTCCGTCTTTCGGTATGAAATTCGCACCCTCTAAATGTAAGATACTGTTACAGGATCACCCACCACTCACTGCAACGTTGCGATTGCAGAATGAAGATCTTGACATAGTCGACAGGTTTACATATCTTGGGAGCTCTATCAATAACGTAGGCAATATGTCCGACGAGATGAGAATACAGATCGCGAAAGCTAGAGTAGCTTTCTCGAACCTTCGTCATTTATAGAGAAACGCGAATATTTCACTTTGCCTTAAAGGTCGTGTTTACAATGCATCTGTACGCGCAGTCTTACTATACGCTAGTGAAACTTGGCCTCTTAGAGTTGATGATCTGAGACGCTTACAGGCATTCGATCATCGTTGTTTGAGAAGTATAGCACATGTTGGTTACCAACAACGAATAACTAACGTTGACATCCGTAGACGTATTTTTGAATCTGACAATAAGTGCTCGTCTTTAGAAAAGCAAATAAGGCTCCATCAACTTCGTTGGCTCGGTCACGTTTTGCGTATGCCCTCATTCCGATTGCCCAATAGAGCTCTGTTCTCTCATCCAGCACCAAATTGGCGTAAGAAACAAGGTGGGCAGATTTTGACATGGCAGAAACAATTAAAGTCACTTACATCCAAATTGGGTAGTATAGGATCCACTCATCTGCCGGGATGGGGTCCTCGTGCACATCACAGTCCTTGGTTAGAAACCCTTAGCGATATGGCAGCGAATCGAGCTCAGTGGCGATCTTGTTGCAAATGTATAGTAGAATCATCTTCGTAACTTTCTTTTCTTAGTAGGGCAAAGTTAGCTGCGAGGTTCGGTTTGTTTATGACGTGATACGGTGAAATCCGCAAGGAAGCTGTGTTGCTGATGTCGCCTTGCCCGAATGCTAACTTGGCCATAATGGTGTTGTGGAGAGGTTTAGTTTGCCTCATTTCTGTGAGTTATCCTGATAAATTACTCAGTAGCAAGGTTTTCCTTCTCTCTCTACCCCTCTCCCTCTCTCGTAAATCTCTATAATAATTTATCTAAATTCACTTATATACTTTTTTTTCACTCCTTATGGTTATATAGCAGTGAAACATTAGTCACTTGACTTTTGTGTGGCTGGAAATGATGAAAATGATGATCCCTATTTCCAAGTACGCAATAGGTTCGTCTTCGTTGTGGATGGGGGCTGATTAGACATCCGAAGGCTTCAACATCGGTCATACTAACCACTAGAAATGAGGTACGATATAATTGTCAAAGAAGGAAAAGCTTAAACAAATCTCTGCTTCACCTCCATCGAAAAAAACTTATAAATTGTTTTCTATCTTTATAAAAACTATAGCTCTTCAACACGCGGCATCTCCTAAGAAACTGAGATAATTTTGTATTCAGGTTGATAGGCTTCGCAAAGAGATTGCTGCCAGCCAAACGGCGAATGGAGAACAACGCTGGCTTAAGACTGCTCACGAGTTGAAAGAAGCATCAACGCGCACCATTTTATGAGATTTTAAAATTTAGATCAGACGTATTTGAAATGGTTATCATGCCAAATGTAACAGAGGCGCAGCTCATCAAGCCATTCCACTATCTCTTTAATCCGTCACATTTCAAACGACGCTTACTGTGATGAAATGAACCATCTAACTTTAAATGAAATGTCCATCAAAGCCTATACTTTTCATGAAGTGGCAAAGACTTGAAGACTCATGAGAGAGAGCAGTTTCGCGGGTGTTGATGGCTTTAGTTCTGATTGGTAGACTGAAAGTCAAGGACTTATACAACAATAAATAACTTCATATTGTAATAAACTTTAACGACTTAGACTAATAATGAATTAGAAATCAAAAATAAACACCAGTCAGAAAATTCTATTACATAAACTAGCCAAGGTTGAAGTAAAAATGCATAGTTAAGTAATTATTAAAAAGCTGAATTAAAACAATAGGCATTACTAAGAATATAAGTTGAGAACTAGCGAATAATTTTAATACAAATACGCGATCAAATTAATAAAAAAATCAAATTTAGTAATTAAAAGACAGTAAAAGAAAACAGAAATTTCTGGTAGAAATCTGAATAGAGGTATATTACGGACAGCTAAACTTTTATGAAACAAATGTAATCATTTTGTGTAGATATTGAAACAAGTTAGCAGAAAAAGACACATTTGTTAGGAATTAACAAACCGTTCGATAATGTTCGGGCGTGTTCTAACCGTTGTTGCGGTGGAAATCCTTGATACCGCGAACGCGCCATATACTCTATTTAGGACTGATGCTAGTGCTAAAAAATTATTCTACGGAAGAGATATACTAAAGCTGCGAGTAATTCAAGATAGTCGCGGAAACCTCAGCCGACTGTCAGGCAGGTGCAAATAAATAAATACAACTTAAATTTGTTTTATTAATGAGCGGGATGTATGTGAACAAATTCCAAAATATTATGGTACTCAATGTGTTGGAAACAGAAACACTTCTCAATCAAAACTAGAGGGGCTTATACAAATGAATATCGTAACCGAATTATGATAGAATATTAAAGTTCGTCTATATGAAACGGTTATTGTGAACAATGAGGAAATCATCATTAGGGTCCCAACTCTAATGAATACAAATGCCACTTACACATCTCGGGCGCTGAATTATCAATGTACCTTCTGTGTGTGGTAAGATCCACAAAAAGGGTATAAAGGAAATCTCGTGACCGGGCGCTTCTATTTGCGGTATGAGTCACTTGATTACGCCACAGGTTATTCTTAATAAGCATGACACCAGAATGGGCAAAATCTGCAAGCCTAGCAGCCAACAAGATTCATGTAAGAGATCATGTTAGTTCTACATTACTGGCATTGATGTTCCTCTAAACGACGGCGCAGGGACCGAGGTTTTTTAATACATGTATGTGAACACATCCTAAATTTTTAAATCAAGTAATCGAACGATTTCTAGGTGGCATAAATATTCAGGAAAGTCAGAGGGATGGATTTCCCTTCGCGTATCAGATCTTTCTATAAGCATAGTCCAGACATTTATATTTCCATTCCAGTCTATTAATAGTTAAAAAATTAGCGAGAGAATTTCTGCAACTAATACGATGTTTACGTGTCAACTGAAAAAGATTCTGAATACAGAGTACTGTCACCTTGTTAGGCAAAACGAAGTCAAGATAACACTGGCAAGGAAGTTTGCTTTCCATTTAGTTTGTGTACATAGATAGGGACAATAATCAGTGAAGGCTTTGAGTGAAATATAAGTATCCGAATTCAATTACCAAACCGATATTTCAAACCAAATTAAACTTCAATTATCATATATGTGTTTGGCTATGATATATTCTCAACAATGTATTTGAAAATGGTATACAACCAAACTCCGATGGAAGAAAATTCATGGTCATAAAATGCTGCACGTTATCTACAGAATAGCTCACACTTATTAATTAAGAATTAAATTTTAGTTGAGTAATGTCTGCCAGACAGTATAGCGAGTTATTAAATAAACTGTGGATGGCCTAATGAAATTCCAAGCATATACCACACAGATGATTTTAAATGCATTGAGGATTTCAGTGATAAAGCCCGTAATAGAGAAATTAAAAAAGTAAGAATTAGACATGATAAAAAATTAGCTGACTTGGGAATTTATAGATCCCAAGAAAATGATAATTTAATCGGGACTAATAGAATAGTAAATCTATCAACATTAAATCTTAAGAAGGATCAAGTTGAACTACTTAACCGTGGTTTAAACATGGCTATTCCTAATGAAAGATCGGTTAGAAACGAATTAATTACTGAGGCTGTCAAAACGGCAAAGCTTCTTTCGGATAATGATAGGGTGAAATTTGAATTAGACGTTGCCTCAATGGTTTTAACACACCAAGAGGATAAAGTTAAGCCTAATTATGAAATTAAACGTCTCAGAAAGGATTTAGTATCAAATAATGTTATATGTCTTAAGGCGGATAAAGGAGGAGCTACAGTTCTGATGAATCAATCTGATTATAACAATAAAATGATAGAACAGTTAAGTAATGCTGAAGTATACACTAAAATAACAAAAGACCCTACTGATAAGTTACAAGGGCAAGTAAAATTATTAATCAATAATATGATTGCTAATGAGGAATTGGATTCGACGCATGTTAACACTCTCATTCAAAGAGATACTTGCACCCAGAGTTTATGGTTTAGTTAAAGTGCATAAGCCGGGTAATCCTTTAAGAATTATAGTGAATGTACAACACTCCCCAACATATAAAATTTCAAAGTTTTTGTGCCATAGAATAAGAAAATATTCCTATTTCTTAGAACATACCTTGCTTAACTCATATCATTTGGTTGAAATTGTTGATAAATGTGTACTAGATGAAAAGGATAGATTAGTAAGCTTAGATGTAGTATCTATGTACACAAATATACCGGTACCTGAGGCTCTGGATTGTTTTTAGACGTTTCCTAGTTGATCACCCATTAATATTAGAAGGAAGCAAAATGACGTTAGGACACGTCATGGAGATGATGTGTATTTGTATTTCCTCCACTTATTTTAAATTTCGGAATGAATTTTATAAACAAATTAGAGGCGTTCCAATGGGACAACCTTTTTCGGTCCCAATAGCTAATATATTTATGCATTATTTGGAAAATAATCTGTTGGATAAGACTCCATTGTAACCAAAAGTGTACCTACGTTTTTTGGATGATATATTACTGATCTGGAACCATGGTGATAATGAATTGGTAAATTTCTTAAATTTAGCTAATCGAATGAGCGAACTACAATTTACCTTAGAAAGGGAATCATCAGGTGAATTACCATTTTTGGATGTCAAATTAATTAAAAACTGGTCAGAAATTGAGATGAGATATTTATAGGAAGGATACTTATTCAGGAATCCTTCTTATTTCAAGTCCAATCACCCAAATCGGATGAAAGTCGGTATTTTAAAGTCATTAACATTAAGAAGTTTCAAGTTAACAGATATAAAGCATAGAAAGTTAGAATTAGGTAGACTACGCGATATATTCAAGACCAATGGTTACCCTCCTCATTTAATAGATGCAACAATGAGGGACATCGTGAAAAAAATTAATCCTAGTTTGAGATACATAAAAGCGGATAAAGAGAAGGAAGAGCGGAAGGTCATGGTATTACCGGACTCTATATTAATGGAAAGTGAAATCATTAGCTTTAAAATACAATATAAGGACCGTTTTAAAACAGCCCCTTACACTAGGCACTATACTCCCTAACCGAAAAGAAAAGATTGAACCCTTAGACACTTCAGGAGTGTATGAGATCCCATGCAATGATAGTAGTCTCAAGTATGTTGGTGAGACCATGCGCCCAATAAAAGTAAGAAGAGGTGAACATAAAACTGCGTGTAATTATGGACACATTGCTAAATCAGATCTTGTTCGTCATGTAGTGGAAACTGGGCATATTATCAACTGGGATGAATGCAAACGCATAGCAATATGTAGTCGTAATTGGGTGACAAGATTGATTAGGGAATCTATAGAAATTAAATCTAGAGATAATATTATGAATGAAACAGCTGTTGAAAAATCTTTAGGTCCGATTTGGAATAATGGAAGGAAAAGGCGATTGCATGAATTGGTAACTGAAGCTAGCTCCAGTAAAAGATTAAGAACATCAGATTAAGATTGACTAATTAGTGGGCTTTTATTCAAGAAATGAATAATCAATTATTATGAATATAGTCTTCAAAATTTCATCTCTAACTATTCGTTTGATTTTAAAACAATTAGTGATTTCAACCCTAATTTTCTGTTTTGCACCCTCACCCTACCTATTGAAATTATTCTAATAATACAATATTTATAAGTAATAATTTGTCTGACGCGTGCAAAGGGTAAATTAAAGTCTATTGACTGCAGTTTTATTTAGATGTACGTACAAGTTTTTATTTATGCATACACATACACATGCACATGTGTGTAAAACCTAGTGGTTTGAATTGTAATTTAACATGTCCATTAGTCTTTCAGACTTCTGGTTTTATCACTCATGGCATGTTTTTATGACGAGTGTTTCTGAATTATGGGTCTCCCCAATCTCAGTTACGTCATTTACATTGAGTGTGTTAAAAACGAATAGTTGTTGCATGCAATTGATAAATTATTATTCAGCCACTCTGGTCGAAATTAGTTAGATGAAAACAACGGTTATGAAAATGTACACACACACACATGTGACACGCGAATATCTAATGAAAGGTCAGTCTGAGGTATATAAATATTATGACTAGAGGAAATAACGCGCTTGCTTCATTTTTTCGTGAAATGCATCTGATGAAGATCTACGGTAAAGTAGATCGAAATATAATGCAAAAAGAAAATTACTGGAACAATGAAAGCTGCATTAGTCAAAACGCAGATTAGGTAATTTCAATTAATCCAGGGTCGCAACTAAGAAGTTCCTTCAATATACCGATGATGTCAGCTCATCAAAGCAAAAGAACTTGCATCATTTACACTAAATGTTAAAGAGATTTCAGTTGGTAGATATTGTCATTAATAAAGAAGTGCATTTTAGCCAGTATAATTTAATGTTTCATATTATGCAATCTTGCAAGTGGAAACGAGGCAATTGGACTAAAATTCTGCCTAATGCGGATTTTGCGAATCCAACGTCAATTCGATAACCGAGAAACGCTCTGGACATAGTTAAATTCCACTGCAGATACTTACATCATTGAATCATAAAATTAAACTTCAGCTGAGTTGGACTATGAAGTCTGGATTGATTAATATTACAGCAACGGATCTACAGCGACTAGAGTGAGTAAAGATACTGTAGTGGAAAACCCGCTCATCCCTACGTTAGAATTAATTGCTCCTTCTGAGCTTGTGACGGACGAATCTTACACTGCTATTAGGGAACTACGGAAAGTATTTGATGGTATAGTTAGGCCACTTACTACTATTTCTGAAAGTCGTGTGATACAGAGACGATCTACGATACATTTGGTCGAGAGCTTTTAAATCCTAAATGCTGAAATTAATCATATCAACCATTATTTAAATGCTTACTAGTTTTGATTATTGAGTGGCCGAAATGGATTAGTCTCAACATCGAAACCACATGTACCAGTTAAAGTCAAAGAAGAGAATAGGTGTAATTTGACTAGTGGATGACTGGCTTACTATGTAAGTGCAAAGTTTTTAATGCTACTTCTTAATTTATTGCCTTTGAGCCACCCTTTCCTGTAAATTAAAACTGTATTTTAATATACAACTTCTGACTAAGTTTTACTTGTAAAAGTTTACTATAAACCGTTGGTTTTACTTAGAAAAATGGATAAGTAGAATTCTGCATCCAGGATGCAATTATAGTGAGTCACATGCAGAGAAATCCAATGCTGATGATGTTAATAATAGCCAAACTATTACTATATCATAAATGAAGATTGTTTTTGCGAACCTACTATATATTAAACGGCTTATTTTCAATAGATTTACTGGAATTAGCTTTAGGCCATAATTCAGAGCCCGTGTGAGGTGATGACCATTTCGAATTTCTGGAGAAGCTGCAGTTTTGGCAGACTGATGAGGATAATTTACTGCAGCAGTTCAAAGAAAAACTCACCTCGCGTCGTTTAAAAACTCTTTTATTGAAGTTCAAAGCTTTCATTACAATCACGTCACGTCTCGAATATCGAACCGGCACTGGAATCATCACCTAACATTCCGCTGGTCCATTGTATGAATTAAGCAAGGGACCAAAATTCAATCCATTCTCGTTTCAAAAGTACAATACCTTCGTAATATGGTTTTCAGACGACCTATAAGGAGAAACGATTCGATGTCTTGGGGTCAGTAATGGGTGACAATTGTAATGGACAGCAGCAGGGTCTCCGTTCCAGTGGTAATAAAGAACAATGCCCGGCATACAAGCAGGTTGCTTGCCTTGGTAAGTGATACATGCAGCAATTTTTCCACAATGGGTTTATCTGTTGAAGGCTAAAAGGTTAATTTACTTCTTCCCATTGAATGATCGGAAAAGATACAGGTGGAAAATTACCCGCACAATTAGGCTTAGTTAATGGAAATTAAAAGTGGATATTCATGAAACGGAGTTCTCAATTCTATTAATTTACCGAATTATTATCATCTACGGAATTATAGCACACGTTTAACAGGTGCGGTCGGCTATGAGAAAAATGTATTTATAAAAGACAATACAAAATACCTATGGAATAAAATTGCGCAACTCACAGCTATACGCAATTTATGGGATGGTGCAAATGCATTTCTAAGAACTTTGTATGGAATAAGAAACTTTCTATCGTTTTACTAAAGAAACTGCAGATAGCCGAGCTAGTATAGAATGTCATTATTTTCAGCTCATCACAGGAAAAGAACTCTTATTATTTTACGCTATATGTTAACGAGGCGTCAGTATAGTGCATTGTTAGTCATAAAATGCTAAATTTCAAGTTTCTGAAGTTATGTATGCGAAGCAATGATAGTTGGAAAACATACCGATATATTAGGTTTCTTGGTATGGTTAGCTATTATCGCTCACCCGTAACAACACCAGCCAAGGCTATTCAACCATTTCAACATTAGACTAAGTTTGACATGAAACAGTAAAATAATTCAGAATCGATTACTTTTAGGGAAGCGGATCTACAGCACTTCCAGTGGAGAAATGGTGATAGGCGAAGCCACTCCTCCCTGCTTTATATATGAACTGTTGGCTGACGCATATAGCACTTATTTGGTGGTAATCGTGCAGCAAGGAACGTTTTTAGTCACAGGTAATTGTGCATTTAGTGCCAAGGATCATAAGGAATCGTAGTTTCCAATAACCTTCATAAAACTTTCTTAGGCGACAGCAAAATCCGTTTAAAGGTAATTAATGATTTATTGTTTGTTAGGTTACTAATTTACGGAAAATAAAACTCTGGTGTAACTAACTAACCGGTTGACAATATTTAAAAAATCACACATATCACGAATTGGAATCCCGCAAGCAATGCCTGTAGAAAATAAATAATGATGATGAGCAGAATAGCCAACCAACTTCATCTAGATCATAACGCCTAATTTTAGAGGATTTAATAGAATCAGCCCAATGTCTGAAGCTGAAGTTACATCCTAAAAATTTTCAATTACTTCTGCAACTGAGAGCCAAGATGGATATCCTCGCAGTTGTAAAAGTATTGCTACTATTATTAAAACATTCATTCTGAATCAAATTTACAAAACAAATTAAAATCAAATTCCTATCATACACTGCCAGTTTTGAGTCGTATACACACGAACTTTTCTAAATAACACTCACCATGAGATCATTATGAACATTAAGAAATCTTCTGCGAATCGCGTCGTCCAAATGTACTGCAAATATTTCAAAAAGGTCTCTTTCATGAGGATGGATTATCTCCACTTCTTGCAATAATTCACGCACAAGTGTTCTTCGACTTAATGGTATGTAATTATTTCTATAATAAGAAAAATATCATTACTTAAAATTCGAAGTACCCAAAGATGGTGGGTTTTTGATGCTATCTAGTTTGGAAATAGAAAAGTCGCTCGGAATAACCCTATTGATAAGACTTTTAAATGAAATATGTCTCGTATTTAGTACAAACGTACGACCAGATACGACCTTTATCGTGGTATATTTTAAAAGCATAATTGACTATTTATCCTAAAATATTTCAATGGAACATTTTTTTCACTGACTGCGTACAAATAATAGTTTTTAAAATGCGATTATGTTCTACCCAATGTTAATCATTGAGCAAATTCAACAAAGAGGCTGTTCGCTGTCTTACTATTACGTCTAAATAAATATCGTAAATTCTTTTAAAATCACATCTAGTTTGCTAACAAACAAAACCAGACAGGAAATGCCAAAATATTTAATGCGAATAAATTTATTTGATGAAATGCACGATTTTGAAAATTTGCTATAACATAAAATATATTGCACAAGTATAACAAACTATTTATACGGCTCGAATTAATTCTGTAAACGCTCCGGCTGCAAGTAAATGCCATGCAACGTTACAAAGAAAAAGTTTAAATCCGTGAGAGCAGTTACTATGTGTGGCCTTTAACAAGATCTGAAAACCATTCACTAAAAATGTATGGAGATAGAATAGAATAGAATAGAATATCTTTATTTGGATTCAAACCACACATGTTCTATTAATTAATAATATTGGAATATGTACAATATACACAAAAAAGATATCGCATCCCATAAATATGTGCAATTAGTCTCATGTACATAAGTAAATCTCACTAGTTGTACTGTAAATATAGTAAGGTAAAATTCGAGTGTAATATTGTGCAAAAAAATGAGAACTATGACAAGTAATTGATTTTATGTATTGTTGACTAGCATGATGCTAAAATGTATTGTAACACGCGGCTCCGCGTTACAACCCAACGATGTTCGATTTTGACAAATACGGTGCTCTTTCATGTCAAATAATCTAACTCTGTTTTTACACAATATTTCTCTTAACTGTGATTTTAGAAACAATCTCTGTTAGTTTCAAGCAGTTTTAATTGAGATTTCTTGAACTGCAATTTTATTTGTAATTAATAGGGGTTTTTATGAAATATACAGAACAGTGCGCGATACGCATGGAACACGCGGTGGATTATTGTGTCACAGTGGATTTATTTCGCTCATTTGGATTATTCGCAGTTTGCGCGACGGATTTATTATTCACATTTAACTATGCCTATCCGAATTTCAGAGAATAATGGATTATTATAATGACATAAGTTAAAAACATAGAA